>APFE031541289.1:0-11387 GCA_000404065.3 Pinus taeda | reverse complement strand
TACGCTAATAGTCTCAATTATCTACTTGCAAGTTATTTGATTCCCTATGTCGGACTCACTATCTATGTCAGCGCTAATGCTTAGCTTAAAGACCCCACTGCCAAGTGGGTAAATCACTGCTACGTTTTGTTTTGCATTACCAACGAATGAAGAGATATAAAATATTGTTAGATTTTTTCTGGATATTTTGGAATTTGACAGATTTAAGCCATATTCTAGAATCTAGGTCAATTAAGGATGGAAAATTCTGGAAACGGACAAGCATAAGCGAAGTCAAATAATTATTATCTGAAATCCTATTGTTGTATTTGTTTTGTTGCATATTCTACGAATATACATTTGGTAGTATGGCTTCTTGGAGTGGAATCGGGACAGGACGCGGTTATCCGTGTTTTATTGTTTAAACAAAAGGATGACTGGGTGGTGCCATACCCATACAAAGTCTCAGATTTCACATTGCGGCTCTCCAATTTGAGGAATACTCTAGGACACACAAGAATTGCCGACCAAGGATTGATTCCAGGATACATTCTTGCAAGCGATAAATACTTTGTTGCATATGCATGCACTACTGCCCAGATTTTGAAGATAGTCTACGCATCGGGTAAAGAATCATCTTCTAGAGGATTCTACCCTCATGGTGGTGATGGACGTTTTGCATGCCAATATCTCTCCAAACCATCCTAAAATGAGTGACTCAAAGGTGATTTTAGATTGAGTACAACAAAAGTCTTCTTTTGGACCACCTTACCTCACATTTTGGATGAAACTTATCAGAAATTTGTTGAATTCCTATAAAGAACAGAATCAAGAGGCAGATCGATTATCAAATATGGGATGCTACTGCTTGCCTGGAAAGCTCTTCTACCAACCCCACATTAATGATACTCTCTACAGCTCGGGGAGTATCCATTTCTAATGGTATGTACAGGGTTGTTCTTTGCAATCTCGCTGTTTTTTTTGTAATTGTTTGTACCTGTCATGTATTTTTCATATCTTCAAGATGAATATTCAGAACAGTCTAGAAAATCTGTTGTGAAGAATAGGCTCTAAAGAAAAGTTTTTTGTAAGTTGATATAGTATTTCAGAACAGGTAGAAGAACACAAAGTTGTAGTAGTAAAAGTTTCTCTACTTTCTGAGTTTTTTGAGACTTTATATGTGACACAGAGATGGAAGGTCATGAGATATGATTTCTAGAAAATGTTTGATGGTTTTTTCTCTTATAAAAAAATGTAAGATCATTTTTTTCTCTTATAAAAAAGATGAATATTTAGAACAATCTAGAAAATCTGCTCTAAAGAAAAGTTTTTTGTAAGTTGATATAGTATTTCAGAACAGTTGGAAGAACACAGAGTTGTAGTAGTAAAAGTTTCTTTACTTTTTGAGTTTCTTTGAGACTTTATATGTGACACAGAGATGCAAGGTCATGAGATATGATTTCTAGAAAATGTTTGATGTTTTTTTCTCTTATAAAAAAAAGTAAGATCGTTTTGTTCTCTTATAAAAAAAAGGAAGTTGTAGACAATCCATCGTAAATCGAGTCGTCAATATAATCACTCTCTACAGGCTGTCGCAATTTTTGAGACTGAACTTAGAATCCCCTGTTGGAATTTTTGGGACAAAACTCAGAATCCCCTTTGTTATGTTTTACACTTCTAATTCACCATAGTATTAAAATATCTCTTCCAATTTGAGACTGGGTATTGGCTATATATGGTATAGTTTCTGCCTTTGGCATTTGTTCATGCATCTGTCACGATTTGGAATTTTCTCTGGAAATAGGCTTTAAATATTTCATGAGTGACTCCTCACTTTATTGCATTCATCTTGGGAATTGGATCACATTATGATGAAGAGGTTGACATAATTGTTGAACCCACGTAGATCCATTCAAATTAAGAGACAAATTATTGAAGTCACAATGGTAGTATGGATACTAATTTAAAATTTAGGGAGGAGATTATTTTATGAATTGATTGCTCCAACGGTAGCCGAAGACTCCAATGGAGGCTTCTTAAATGTTATTATATGTCCATAAAATAAATTTATTGTATGCTAACATATAGATAATGCATGAAGTACCAACGAAGCTCTATATTGTTTTTGCACCAAGTTGCGAGTATCACAGCCTTCAATGATCTCTCTTGAAGACATAGCCAGTTAGGAAAGTATGTTGAAGGTTTCTAAGGCCAAACATATCAATAAAATTAAGTGAAATATATGTGATATCAACAATGAAATATCTCGGCTCTTTGACTTTGGATATTGGTCCTATGTCGGAGAAGACTCCTTTAAGACCTTTTTAAGACCCTTTCAACACAAGGAGGTATGGACTAATTATCCAGTTGCATGTTTTGATGGGGCATATACTTATAGGGTCTGTGGCAGTGGGGCTTTTTTAGTCCTTTCAACACAAGGAAGTATGGACTAATCATCTAGTTGTATGTTTTTATGGGGGCATACACTTATAGGGCTTGTGGCGGTGGGGCTTTTTTTAGTTCTAAAGACATGTAGCTATTTTTATTTATGGTGGAATGGTGACTTTGGGTCTAACAATAGAGCAGAGCTTATAGCTCTTTGGGGCTCTTCTATCTTCTCATTGGCTAGCAAAAAAGAACTTATATGTTTTTGGTGAGTCAAAGATGATTTTAAATAGGGTACAACAAAAGTCTTCTTTTGGACCACCTTCCCTCACATTTTGGATGAAACGTATCAGAAATTTGTTGAATTCTTGTAAAGAACAGAATCAAGAGGCAGATCGGTTATCAAATATGGGATGTTACTGCTTGCCTGGAAAGCTTTTCTACCAAGCCCACAAAAATGGTAGTATCTACAGCTCGGGAGTATCCATTTCTAATGGTTTGTACAGGACTGTTCTCTGCAATCTGGCTGTTTTTTTTTGTAATTGTCCTTACCTGTCATGTCTTTTTCATATCTTCAAGATGAATATTTAGAGCAATCAAGAATATCTCTTGTGAAGAATAGGCTCTAAAGAAATTTTTTCTGTAAGTTGATATAGTATTTCAGAACAGTTGGAAGAACACAGAGTTGTAGTAGTAAAAGTTTCTTTACTTTGTGAGTTTTTTTGATACTTTATATGTGACACAGAGATGAAAGGTCATGAGATATGATTTCTAGAAAATGTTTGATGTTTTTTTTCTCTTATAAAAAAAGGTAAGATCGTTTTTAGATTTTCCCACTCCCATGTCACAATTGTTTTTCAATTTATGGCTTATAGCGTTTCCTTTGCAATATCTGGTGCAAATGCTAGTAATAGCATTGTCAGTAGAAAACTATGAGAAATATGTATGTGTTTAAAAATAAAAAATAAAATAATGTTTTACTACAATTATGACATTATCAATTAACTTATTTTTTCCAAATATTTTATTTATAAATTATATAAACTATTTTTTTTATATTCATAACCACAAAAAGTATTTACACATACAACTTTTAATTAAAATGAAATATTTACTTGAAAATTTAACTTTTTCCACATATAAATAAAATACAAAACAAACCCAAAAAAACATTATTTATGTTAATACAAATTACGAGATAAAACATTAAATTAAATATATTTTGATATTAAAAAATATTTAAAAAATAAATAAAATAGACTCATAGCTTCGAGTGAAGGCATATATTAATTTGAAAAAAAAAAAAATTGAAATATCTTTGAGAAAACAATGAATTAAATAAAATTCAAAAGCGTGAGTAATGTGTTCCAGGATGATTCTGGAGGGACTTCACAAATATCTTTGAAAAAACAATGATTTAATTAAAATTCAAAAGTGTTCTTAAAAGCGTGGTGATGAAAAAGCAATGATTTAATTAAAATTCAAAAGCATTATTAAAAGCGTGAGTGATGCCTTCTAGGATGATTCTAGAGGGACTCTGCGAATTATGAATTATGAATCCGTTGGAGGTCGGTGAAAGAAGCTCTGTATATATAAACATTTATCTTCCTCCTCCTTTCATCATCTGGACTGCACGGATATGTCTGTGATTGCTGGTTTGTTTCTGTTTGGATGGTCTCGGTGAGTCTGAGTCGGTGTAGGTATGTGTTTGAGTCAGAGTCTGAGTCTGGTTGAGTCTCAGTTAGTGTTGTCAATGCTTGATGGAGGAGGAGGATGGAATAGATTACAGGCACTTGGATCATATTTTTGCAAGGGAGACGCCTGCATCATTCTTGGAAGGTGCAAACATCTTTCAGAGAGAAAAAAAGAGAAGAAGATAAGATTGTTCAATGGTTGTTGGGTGAGTGAGCTCTCTCAGCTTTTTTGCCCATAGAGATAAATCATATCTCAGTATTAATATAAACGAATGATCTCTCTGCACTAGTGTACTTTCTTTTCATTCTAGCATTTCCTCTGATCTCTGTTCTGCGCTGGTTTTACTCATTATTTTGTCTTATTTCAACTCTTCAGCCATAAAATCCTAATTTATGGAAAAACAGAAGCATAAGGGCATTGTTGTTGCTATACTTCAAACCGTCAAGGGACGAAAAGAGGGACGAAAAGATGGAATCCAGGTATCTATTAATGGATTTGTTTCTAGTGGATGCATTAAGTAGATGAACCCGCGTTTCTTTCACTCATTGTATTGGTTCCACACACATCTATTATCTCTGTTTTTGCCGTTTAGTTCATTAGGATTAAAAAACCATTTAACTGGCATTTCCAACATTGCTTAGAATATAGGCTAAAACCATGGATCGGTAATGGCTAGATTCTCATTAATTGGTTTAAGAGGGCTATGTATGGATGGGGCTCTGGCTCTGGCTTAACGAGCTTGACCCTAGTTTATGTATCTGCCCTGTTTATTAAATTTGTATCATTAATCACTGTAACCCTTGTATCGCTGCCTTTGGCTCTCCCACACTAATTGAATTTATCCCTTGTATCGTTGCCTCTGGCTCTCCCACATTAATTCAATTTATCCTTTATGCCTTGGACATGGTTACCCTGTCGCTGCCTTTAGCTATCTCCTGGATTTATTAAGGAGATTACCCTGCTTATATTTTTCACTGCATTGCTTATTGACTCAACCCACATTTAGAGAATGGTTAAAACCATGCCGTAAACTTAAAATCTATAGATCTCTCACTCTCATCAGGGTTCTCCCTAGCTTCCTGATAAAGGGCTATAAAATCTGCAGATGTGTTGAGATGAATTTACAAATCTTTATTGTATATTATTAATTAGAGATCCAGAATATTTGAATATTTTAACCCACTTGAGCATATACTTATCTTCATCATTTAGCAAGATCGTGTAGGAACCTTCACGAGCATGTAGGAACCTTCACAATGCAGAGATGTAACAAATACGTCATCCATTAGATGTGTTATTAGTCTAGTGAAATCATAATTTTTCAGGTTTCCAAAGCAAATGCAAATTTGTTTTGCTTAACGTAGAAAGAGTGAAATCTTATGATGAAGAGAGCAACCGGAGGCAATGAACAATCAAATATTCCATGTAGGTCACATGAAATGAAATGATCTTTTAGCTTATTTTTTGAGAGTATATTACCAGGTACATATACTCATCGTGTCCCCATGGCATAAGAATGTTATCCAGTCCACATTTTTCGGAGTACACCCTGTATTTTGGGTTGTGAAAATATGGATTTTCCTTGGAAAGCCACACACAACAATATCATAAACTTTGCGGTGGACCCAGAACAATGTTTCAGAAAAATATCATGTTGCAAAATGAAGAGAGAAGCTAGATATAGATTACATTGTGGTGAACAATGGTTTCACTGAAAATTCATCCCAAAAGAGAAGTGTCACCTGTATAAATTCAGATAACATAAGTCTTTTTTGTTAGACATTATTAACAACCAATCCAGTTCATTCCCACAAGAATCCAGCATCTGCCAATTATAACTAGAAATATCATGTAGGACTCCTTAGTTAAGCTAAATGCATTCCATTTAATTTTGTATTGGGAAAGCTTAAATAAACTCTGACCTACAACTTCCCATTGAGGCTCCCCTCCAATCGGAGGGTATATCGCATCTAAGCGGTTCGATCATCTCCACTGTGCATCCAACGGTCAAACCTCACGCTCAACACCCGGATTTCAGGGCTCCAATCCTTACCCCTATATATATTTGTCTATGTTTTGGCATCGTAAGTTCAAATAGTTTTCCTTCTTCGGAGGAATCGACAGGAGTTCTCTTTTCTCTCTACAGGATTTGAAACCGGGTGGATCTCAGCTATAGGAATAGAAATAACTTTAGTCGTCTCAGAAGAGTTCGATCGAATACTATGGCGGTGAAATTAACCGAAGAGCAGATTTCTGAGTTCAAGTAGGCCTTCAGCCTCTTTGACAAGGATGGCAATGGTAAGTGATTTAATTTATTCGAGCGTTTAGGGTTTGATGTGTTCCTTTACATGCAAGTAACTACGCAATTATCAAGATCCATATCTCTGACCATATGCAGTCGGAATGTTGCTGAGTCTTGCACATTTTTCACTAATTAATTACCGCAATTCTTCTCTATTCCTCTTCGATTTTTCTTTAAAACTCTAGTATTCGACTTAGTCCTGTCAATTTGACAAAATAAAGAGATATTTAAGGGAGAAAATAAAGGGATTTCATGCAGCGAGAATAATTCATAGTAACTCATAGTTTCCCAGGGTGTTTGGGTGTTCGAGAGGAGGATGAATAATTCAACAATTATATTAATGCACCCAACTCCTCTCCCAGCGCGATCTGAAGTAACTATTTCAATTCAATTCAGTGAATTCGAACTTTGTACCGCTCTGTACATTAGTTGATTTGAAATATTCAAAATAATATTGATCTCAGATATCCCCGCATGAATTGACTATTTCAGTTCAGCAAATTCAAACTCTGTACCCTCTGTACAACAGTCTATTTGAAATATTGAAAATAATATTGATCTCAGATATCCCCACCGCATGTGATGTGATTTGATTGATAGTCTATCCCTAAACTGATATAAGCTATAAAGTGCTAACTTCTTCCCTATGAAATGCACATGCAGACCATGTCACTATCTCCCCTGTAATTTGTAGGGATTTAGGATTGAAGTTGACGTGTCAATCAAAATCAAAAAAATATCAGAGCAAGCTGGGATCATGGGAGCGACATCTTTAATGAACAAATCCAACTTTTCATTTTCTATTTCTAGTTTATTGTATGCAGCGTGATAAACTATTATATCACACTCAGAACTTTCCCAGTCTGGCAAACGGTGCAGTATGACATGTTAGTTTAGTCAACCAATTGTTGGGTTTTGTGCTTCTGCACAGTTTCCGTCCCTTCACTTTTACTGCATTTGTCATGTCTGCTCAGTTAAAATCCAGAGCTCCCAAACATACAAAACGTGGTGTGCTTAATTCCTATATTGTTATTGAACAGAATATATTTTTGTTTTTTAATTATATTGTTATTGTGATTCTATTTTATTTGCTAATTAATTGTGGATTGTGATTCTAATAAATAAGAAAAGGAATTCCAAATTCATCTATTTAATTCTTACACCTGCACACCATCATATGCATTAATTATATATTTATATATATTCTCAATGATATATTATCCCTATATTAACTCTACTCTCCCATCTTTATGGAATTTTGTTTTTGTTTTTAACTCATTAATTCCGGATCACTATAAAACCCTGCATATAATGTGATGCCTTAGCGTCCAGTGTTTTAATCCCGGATCACTGTAGAAACCTGCAGGCTATATCCAGGAAGATTCCAAAGGATAGGTAACTGTCGTGAAGCCTAACATAAAACAACTTTTTAATTTTATCGGAGCTTTAGTTGTTATAATTTTTCTTTTACCTTAACTAAAAAATTCACTTCACTATCCAGTTCAGACTATAGTGGAATAGTAGAATTAAGGAAGCACAGCCCTGTTTTGTTTGGTTTTGATGCCATGACGCTGTAATTTCTTATTATTATTCTACTAAAAACTGGATTTGCTCAATGCTATCAGTGGCATCATGTCTCACTCATCACTATGAGTAAGAAAAACCATCACACCTCACTGATTATTGTGACTAAATAAAAATGAAACTGTAAATAAAAATGAACATCACAGTTTGATAGACAACACAGTTTCTTGTCCTCTGGTTTCCATGTTTCCTTTCTAGGCTTATCTTTTGAAAATTTGATTCATGTGCCTTCATGTGCCTTATCATTTCAAAACCTGTTCCAAATTTAATCTATGCTCAACATAAGTCAATGGCTAAATGTGCTTAACTTTGAACAAATTTTCTTGTAATGGTCAAAAGTGTTTGACTTTGAAGTACTTTTCTTTTTCTCCCTTTGACAAGAAGTCAATGACGAAGTGGAATTAAGGAAGCATGACCATGTCTTGTTTGGTTTTAACGCCATACCTTTCTTTTTGAAACTGTAATTTCTTATTATTTTCTAGTTTCTACTTCAGAATGATTGCTTCCCATTTTTATTTTCTCGTTTCTACTTCAAAATGATTGCTCCCCATTTGACAGACAACACAGTTTCTTGTCCTCTGGTTTTCATGTGTCCTTTCTAGGCTTATCTTTTGAAAATTTGATTCATGTGTCTTATCATTTCAAAACCTGCTCCAAATTTAATCTATGCTCAACCTAAGTCAATGGCTAAATGTGTTTAACTTTGAACAAATTTTCTTGTAATAGTCAAACGTGTTTGAATATGAAGTACTTTTCTTCTTCTCCTTTTTACAAGAAGTAAATGACGAAGTGGAATTAAGGAAGCACAACCATGTTTTGTTTGGTTTTGACGCCATATTTTTCTTTTTGAAACTGTAATTTCTTATTATTTTCTAGTTTCTACTTCAGAATGATTGCTCCCCATTTTTATTTTCTCGTTTCTACTTCAAAATGATTGCTCCCCATTTTTATTTTCTCATTTCTATTTCAGAATGATTGCTCCCCATTTTTCAGAAGTTTAGACTTTACTTATGTCTATCAAATTCCAAAATCTATGCTAAAAATAAAAATAAAACCCCCTCAACAACTCTAGTAATATCAACTATAAACATATTGATTATAACAGGCCAGTGTCATGCACGGCATCCTGAAGAAAAATGTATTACAATGCATGAGAAATATGTAGTATCAACTATAAACGTGTTGCTTGTAACAAAATGCATGGCATCTTGAAGAAAAACGTATTACAATGCATGAGAAATATGTAGTATCAACTATAAACGTGTTGCTTGTAACAAAATGCATGGCATCTTGAAAAAAGATGTATTATCATGCATGAGGAATATGTGCACGAGAATAGTAGTTGGTTATTGAATTGAAAGTTGCAATAAAATAATCATCATCGGAATAAAGAAAGCCTCGGACGTCCTTGATGAACAAAGCCAACTTTTCGTTTTCTGTGTTTAGTTTAGTGTATGCAGTGTGTAGTCTATTATATACACTTAGAACTTTATAATGACTATTATAATGACGGCTATAGAAATATATTGTGTGTATATACACTGAGAACTTTCCCAGTCTTAGCATGACATTTTACTTTAGTCATGCAATTGTTGGGTTTTGCGTTTCTGTACAATTTCTGTCCCTCCATGCCCACTTTCACTTGTACTGCATGTATATTGTGTCTATATACACTGAGAACTTTCCCAGTCTTAGCATGACATTTTACTTTAGTCACGCAATTGTTGGGTTTTGCGTTTCTGTACAATTTCCGTCCCTCCATGCCCACCTTCACTTGTACTGCATGTCTACTCAAGTTAAAATCCAGAGCTCCCAAACATACAAAACGTGATGCACCTAATGCCCATGTAAACGGAATACTTGGGAAAATGGATCTACCCATGCTTTTCACCATATTAACTCAAGATCATGTGTTAGATAATTTTGATCATCTTAAGTTAGTTTCCTTGATTCATAGCATACCACCTATCCTTCTTGCATAAGGAATCCACCAAGTGCTCTCTTGCAAGCATTTGTGCATACCACAAACTCTTTGTCTGGATATGCAATATTTAGAATTGGATTATATGTCAATAATTTCTTTAACTACTCAAAACTAGCCACACATTCCTCCATCCATTAAAAATTATTACCTTTCCTTTTCAATGACATAATAGGATAAATAGTATCTAAGAATCTCCCTATGAACCTCCTATAATAACCTACTAACCCCCTGAATGATCTTACCTCATCCAAGTTCCTAGGAGCTGCCCACTCCATGACAACCCTTATCTTCTCTAGATCCACTACTATGCCTTCCTTGGAAACCACATGCCCCAAGTAGTGTACCTCTATCCAAAAGAAACTGCATTTTCTAAGCTTAGCATACAATTTATGCTCTCTTAGTAATCTCAATATTGTTGCTAAGTGTTCGACATGCTCTTCCTCATTTTTAGAATATACCAATATATCATCGATGAATAAAATAACAAATTTGTCCAAATAAGGACACAACACATTATTCATAAAGAACATAAAAGTAGCTGGAGCATTAGTCAATCCAAATGGAAATACAACAAACTCATAATTCCCATACCTGGTTCAGAAAGTAGTCTTGTAGATTTCTTCTTCCTTAATGTGTACCTGATGATATCTTGATATCAGATCAATCTTCGGAAACATTACTACTCCCTTCAACCGATCAAACAATTCATAAATCCTCGACAATGGATGCTCATTCTTGATGGTCACCTTGTTCAATTACCTGTAATCAATGCATAACCTTAACCTAAGAGTACCATCATTCTTCTTCACAAACAACATTTTTTCACCCCAAGGTGACACAGTTGGCCTAATATATCCCTTGTCAAACATCTCCTTCAACTGCAACTTCAACTCCACCAACTCTAGTGTGCTCATCCTGTAAGGTGACTTTGATGTTGGTGCTTCCCCTGGTACCAACTCAATAGAAAAGTCTGATATATATGTCGAAACACATCCTGAAAGTGTTGTAGAGCTGGGTACCTACTCAAGACATCTGCATCCTTAACTTCCTTACCTTTGTCACTAGAAATATGTATTGCAAATAACACACACCTTTTTCTACGATTGCGCTTCTCCTGCATAGTTGTCATTGTTCTAACTGATGTTTCCTTCTTCTTACCTTGCAAGACTCTTTGTTCTCCATTGTCATCTAAGTACTCAATGGCATTGTCATAACAATCCACTTTGGTCCATTGAAGATACAACCTGTCAATAACAAAAAGCATACTATATGATCCCACAGAAATGTAGGTTTTAACCCCGTACAGAAATTACCTGCATACGAATTCTAAATCGCAGAAAAATAAAAATGCGAGAGCATAACACATAAAACACATATACATAGAGATTTCCCACTGGATCTCAAGACCGAAACTACCAGCTTGATTTTTCATTATATTCCTTTCAATGTTACAATACA
>APFE031541260.1:4599-22503 GCA_000404065.3 Pinus taeda | reverse complement strand
GAATCTTGGCGCGCATCTAAGGTACTCCAGTTAATTCATGTTGATATTTGTGGTCCTATGAATACATCTTCTATCACTACTTGCAAATATTTTTTGCTTATTGTAGATGATTTCAGTAGAAAGATGTGGTTTTCTAAAATATAAATCTGATGCATTTAGTATCTTTCAAAAGTTTAAAACCTTAGTTGAAAAAGAGTCTGGCTGTAATATCATGACTCTTAGGACAGATAATGGGGGGGAATTTTGTTCTTCTGCTTTTTCCAAATTCTGTGATACTCATGGCATAAAACGCCAGTTCACTACTCCGTACACTCCCCAGCAGAACAGTGTTGTTGAGCACCGCAGCCGCACGGTTGTTGAAATGGCTCGCTCTATGTTACAACACAAGAATGTTCCAAACAAATTCTGGGTTGAAGCAGTCTTTACTGCTGTTTATCTTCTTAACCGATCACCTACTCAGGTTGTTAAAGGGAAGACTCCCAAAGAGGTTTGGTCTGGTCGTAAACCAAAGATCAGTGACCTCAAAGTTTTTGGCTCAAGTGCATATGTTTGGATTCCAACTGCTAAGCGCTCTAAGTTGGATTCCAAAAGCCAGAAACTCATGATGACAGGGTACAATGATCATCACAAGGCTTACAGACTAATAGATATAGCCACTGGTCGTCTTAGCTTCAGTCGGGATGTGGTATTTGATGAAGACAGAGGCTTCTTTCAATCTTCTTCTTCTGAGCAGTGATCTAAGGATCAATCACACAGTGTTCTTCTTCCAGTAAGTCCACTTGATGGGAGGGATGATGCAGCATCCGTGTTTGATAATACACTACCTGAACTTCCTCCAGAAACTAATCCTTCTCTTGCTGCTCCTATTGTTTCTGAACCTTCTTCATCTCCTCCTGATATTGGTTCTTCTACTTCTCGGCCAAAATGGTGGGCTAAAACCATTGGTGATCTCAGGGATGATGAACTTCTTGAAGGACGAACTTCTAGAAATAAGAGCAAACAACAGTCTACAGTAAATTTTTCTGTTATGGCTAATCTACACAGTATCTTTGAGCCTCAAACTTACTCAGAGGCTAAGGGTATATTTGAGTGGGAACAGGCTATGGAAGCTGAATTCCAAAGTCTTCAGAAAAATCACACATGGACTCTTTCTGATCTTCCTAAAGGGAAAAAGCCCATTAGTTGCAAATGGGTATATAAAGTGAAATTCAAAGCCAATGGAACTCTAGACAAGTATAAAGCTCGTCTTGTGGCTCGAGGATTCTCACAGAAGGAAGGCATTGACTATGAGGAGACTTTTGCTCCTACAGCCAAAATGAGTACCATATGGCTTGTCCTTGCCCTAGCAGCTCAATTTAAATGGAAAGTTCATCAAATGGATGTAAAAAGTGCTTTCCTAAATGGTGACTTACAGGAAGAAGTCTACATGACACAGCCTCCAGGATTTAAGATTGCTGGTCAAGAACAGAATGTGTGTAGATTAGCTAAAGCTCTCTATGGATTGAAACAAGCTCCTCGGGCTTGGTACATGAAAATTGATCAGTACCTGACAGATCATGGTTTTCAGCGGAGTTCATCTGATGCAATCTGTATATCAAGAATACTGGTGATGATATCTTGTTTGTGGTTGTCTATGTCGATGACCTTATCATTACTGGTAGCTCTGCACATTTGATTCATGGAATCAAACAAGACTTATGCAGTACCTTTGATATGACAAACTTGGGTCTTCTTCACTACTGCCTGGGGGTTGAAGTTTGGCAGACTAAGAATCACATCTTTCTCTCTCAATCCAAGTATGCCAAAAATCTTGTGGACAGATTCAGAATGCAAGATTGCAAACCAGCCACGACTCCTATGGAACCAGGGCTCAAACTTTCAGCTCATTCATCCTCTCTTCCTGTGGATGAAACTCTATTTAGGCAATTAGTAGGCAGTCTCATCTATCTTACTGCCACCAGACCAGACATCAGTTTTGCAGTAAACTACATTTCCCGCTTCATGTCCACCCCTAAAGCTGATCATTGGATAGCAGCCAAGCATGTGCTACGATATGTGCGTGGCACTTCTGATTATGGACTCCTATAAACTTGCAGTTCCGATCCTATACTCAGTGGTTATACAGATTCTGACTGGGCTGGTTCGATTGATGATCGTAAATCTGCCTCTGGATATGTGTTTAGTCTAGGATCTGGTGCTGTCACCTGGACTAGTAAGACGCAGCAAGCCGTGTCTCTCTCCTCAACAGAAGCAGAGTATCAAGGAGTAGTTAAGGCATCCTGTGAAGCAGTTTGGCTTCGACGTATGCTTGCAGATATGCATGCTTCCCAGACATGTCCTACTTCCTTGTTCTGTGATAATCAGGGAGTGCTCAAACTTGCCAAAAATCCCGTCTTTCATGAACGAACAAAACATGTGGAAACTCATTGCCACTACATTCGCCAGCTTGTTGAAGACGGATCCGTCCAATTGAGATATGTTCCCACAACAGAGCAGCCTGCAGATATCTTCACCAAGCCTCTTGGTCCTAATAAGTTTGTAAAATTCAGGGGGTCTATTGGTGTTGTAAATAGATTGAGCATTAAGGGAGGGTATTAGAATATTTCTATTTTAGTTTAATGCTCACTCTTCTAGCTGTTGCTAAGTTTATTCTTTTAGCAGTTTCTTAGATGAAATTGATTCTTTACATAGAAACTTGATGTTTCTATATTTGTAAATATCTCTGTATTATTATTGAGTATTGTTGCTCAATCAATTCATTAATTCATTTTGGAATTCCATATGCGTGTTTCGCACTGTTTTATAATGGTTCATTCGGATGCGATGGTCCTTGATAGGTGTACCTATCAATAACTTTACAATCCTTGGCCATATGTCCATAGCGTATGAAAAACAATAACCATTAAATAAATGAACATACCTGGAAGATTTTTCCTTCTTCTTTGGAGGCGATGTTTTGGTTTGTTGTAGTCCTTTGTTCTTGATTGCTTTGGTCTTGTTCTTTGGAGTTGCAACATTCTTCTTTGGCTTTTCACTTTGATCAACTTCCTTCTTAGAAATATCCTGTGAAGTTGTGGAGCTTGTACCTTCATCGACTGGAAGATTACCATCTTTAATTGCCTTCATTTTTGCTTCTTCATCTGTATTATCTTGTAAGTGTTCTTTTTTCGATCCCTTGAGTTTGTTGATCTCATCACAGGTTGCATCAAGTTCTTCTTGCTTTTGAGCAAAATCTTCTTGAAACCATGTTTTCAATATCTTCCTTCTTTTTTTCTACCTCCTCAACCTGTAGCTTGAGAAGAGTGGTCTTCTCTACTTCTCTGTTGAGACCCTGTATTTGTTCCTTCTGCTTCTCATTTTCAATCCTGAGCCTGCTTATTTCTACTGAAGATGTTTCAAATTCCTTTTGCTTTTGGTCAACGGCGAATATGTATCTTGGATCAGATTCCTTCCTTTCAATTTCTGCTTCCTGCATCTGTTGTGTGATCCTACTAATCTCTGCAAACGCTGTGTCGAGTTCTTGTTGCTTCTGTTGGACTTCTCTCTTGACGTCTCGTGTCGTTGTATTCTTGATTTCTTCCAATTGAGTTCTAAGACTACTAATCATCTTCTCAAACTCTTCATTTTCTTTGATGAGTTTTTTGACTATCTTCAATTATGCTTCCAAAACTCTTGCCTTTTCATTTTGACTTTTGAGTTCCTTTATCATCTTGATCACTTGATTTTGAAACTCTGTTTTACTTGTTTCTCCCATTCCTTCATCATAATTAGAAGGATCCGAATTAACAACATCTTGACTTGATTTCTTTGTTGAATAGAGATTATGAATCTTTTCCCAAAGAGCTTTAGTTGTTGAACATTGACCAACTTTTGTTTTCACAAAATTTAGCAAAACATTCAAAATTACAATCATGGCCTTTGAATTGTACCTTTTAGCTTCATCGATAGATGTGTCTCCAGAAACAATTGATTCCCATACTCCATGTGCTTGCAAATATACTTCCATCTTGGATTCCCATATCCAGTAATTATCTGCATCAAAATCAGGGGTTGGTACACAATACTCACTTTCTTCAGATTTTGTTGTACCTATACCTTCCTTTGAAATCCTTGTAACCTACTTCTTTGACTTTCCCACCTCTATGCTCCGAAAACTAACTTCCAATGGTTAAGTTGTTACTAAAGGAACCAAGCTCTGATACCAATTGTTGGAAATACTGAGGGGGGGGTGAATCAGTGTTCCTTAGCAATTAGCGCTTTTAAATATTTTCAAAGCATTAGTTAATTTTCAATTATTATTAATGTTTATGCAGTAGTAACAGTAAATAAAGGAACACAGTAGACATAAGAATTTTAGGTGGAAAACCCCCTCCAGGTCAAAAACCACCAAACGCTTTTCTAATAAATTCTTTAATTTTCAGCCCCAACTGAAATGAAAGCAACAACTTCCTAGAATTCTAGAAAAGCATTCTTCTCCAAGTCCCATTGGAAGGACGCCCCAACGCCTTGGTTTCTTTAGTAGTCACGCCTTGGTTTCTTTAGTAGTCAACTGAATGGATGCCCCAACATCCTAGACCAACCTACCACCCTAATGTGTTCACATGCTCCAACCTGTAGGCAATTGCATGCACTAGCCTAGCACCTCCCTGCCACCCTATAATGACTAAAATGAGACAAGAGTGTGGATTCTCGTACTTCGGACAACGGTCCACGATACAATATGATTTATAATGATTTTGACCGAACACCCAATCACACTATGACCTGCAACCCAACCATGACATCATCCCAACAGAGACTGTTATACCTCCCAATAATGCATTTTCGACTCTAGGCAGATTGGCTCTTTTACAATAATGACTTTTCCAATGATGACACTTTTACAAATGACTTTTACAACTTCACAATATACAGATGGATTTCATGTCTTCAAAGGATGTCTCGCTGCAATGCTTCCTTTGATTTGATACTTCTGCTCTTGAATTTTTGCTTGAAGTTGTACTTGAATCTTCTTCTACCTACATGCAAAATTTGCCCAGTGAAACCAATCCCAAAACAAAACAAAATACCCTTCAACTTACCTCTACCTGCAAACCACATGTAAATGCATAATAATGAATAAATACAAATTAAAAATGACAATGCGTCCTTGAAGTATGCTTGTTGTTGACTTATTGCAGCGGTAGACAAAGACTCCCACTCTTGATATAGGCCTGGACTCTATGCAAGACTATATCCAAAACTGACCTAAAGATATATACAATAAAAGCTAATGACAGACCGTAGACTTGTGATGGACCAAGTTCTAAGTACAACAACAGAGCATTCTATCAACTATGACAAGACAAGTAACATGAGCTTACAACATCATATAGATTTAGCAGACTTGGTGTAGCATCAAGAATATGTAGCATAAAATGTGTAGAATCAAGAATAGGACATCCAAAATGTGGTATCAAAACTAACTGTGACATATAGAGACATAGAGATATAACCAAGACCCTGTATATACTTACGTTGTCCTACAAAAACATATGTCAGAGATGATACTCATAATTCAAATGTAAACATTAATCATACATACCTCATTATAGGAGACTTACCATTGATTGTTGATGTGTGGTCCTTATTGCAGTGATCTTTGAATGCATGTTTTTTCTTGCCTTCTAGGAGCTCGATATTGAATCTATTGTATCTATGTAATTTTGGATCTTCGGTGTCTGAAATTTCGTCTTGTGGTAGCCCTCTAAGTCCTCTTTCCAACCCCACAAGTTTGATCAAGATTGGATTCTTCAAGAAAGAGTTATGCCCAATCTCCCACGATGACCTAATTATAGACTAGTTCAGTAGAGCGAACTTGTAAGAAGTACCACGTGTCATCGTTGTGACCTTTGGCCCTGAAAACAGTACTCAACAAACTACTATCCATCCTCTTTCTATGACTATTTATGAAATTTGAATCCAATGCTCAGAGAGAAAGTTATGATGATTTTCCCAACGTCACCGGTTTGACATGGAATTCAGGAGCTTGCAAAAACGCTAACTTCGTCAGATCATATCTCCGAACATATAGCTAACCAAGATCTAAAATTTGGTCACGAGTATTAGAATAATGTTATTTTAGTGTTTAATGCTCATTTATGTATTTTATTCCGATTAGCAGTTTTTTATTAGAAACTTGTTGTTTCTATAACTACATTCAAAAACTTGTTGCTTCTGTAAATACATTTGTATTATTTATTGAGCTTCATTGCTCATTGTAATTAATTAATTCATTCCTTGAAATCCATATGCGTGTTTTCACACTATTTTATGGTATCAAAGCTAGGTTATATTTTTTTTGGAAAAAGAAATTGTTTGAAAATTTTCATGGAGTCTAAAAAATCGTGGTTGTTTAGCCGCAGTTTTCTTTTTTAAGCATCGTGATTTTTTGTGCTACTTCGAGGCAGACGAATGCAAAGATCAAAGAACACACTTTCGAAGTTAATCATTGCGGTTCGACCTTGTGAATAGTAAAGCAGAGACGAGGATCAAGATACTACTAGCTCCTACTACCTCTTGACGCTTATACGATTCGATCCTATGACCTGAAAATCAAGATCGGAGAGTTAATTTCTTAGAAGCTTAGAAGCAAGGGAATTTCCGACAAATCCTCGGCGAGGCAGCCGGGGTTTCTCCCGAAATGAGACTGCGCGTATTGTCGATTGTGTAACAGAGAAACACATCCTGCAAGTCGATCACTACGCTTTTGTCAAACGAAACCAGTACGAGATCTCGAATTTCCACTCAGAATCAGAGCCAGTAAGCCAATTTGAAATAGATTTGAAATCCTAGAAGAAACGATTATGCAGAAATTCTAATTCCGATGGCTCCAGCTCGAGAATCTATCCATTATTGGGTGATTTTTTTCATGGCCGATTTTTTTCGACCAACGTATTTTACTTTTTTCATTTGTCGAAAAAAAATTTTGATTATAGATTTGATGTGGGTTTTGTGATATCTCAATTGGGTAGTTGTCATAATTTTCTGGGTGCATCATTTTCCATGCCTCGATTTTCGATTCAGCGGATTTGAATTTTGTTTCCAGCACCAGTAAGATTTTGTCCGGATCAGCGAGCATCTGCATTGAAATCCGTGCCAGACTCCTTTGTTGTTCTCCGTGTCTTGGGTAACGTGCAGATGGCCTCACTAACCAATCTGATGTTGGAGGGCAATCAACGCTTTAATGGCAACAATTATAACATCTGGAAACAAAGAATGTTTACCATTTTTGAATATAGGTGTCTTGACCAGCTCGTTTTGGGCAAAGAACTCAGTCCTGGTACACCTGGTGCAGATCAAGATAAGTTTGATGATCGAAATCGAGAGGTTGTTATGCTTCTCAAACTCTCTGTGACTGATGATCAGTTACCACGGATTCCTTCTGGCAAGACAACTACCAAAATCTAGCAACATTTGAAGGAATTGCATGAGACATTCGACAAGAGTAGAGCTTTCTTTCTAAAGAATCAATGGTTCTCCATCATGATGGACGAACAAATGTCTTTACAAGAACATCTTAACAAGATTAAAGACATTAGAGATCATCTCGAAGCCATTGGTCGGACCATGGAGGAAGAAGATATGGTAGTCATCACTCTGAAAAGTCTACCAAAACCTTATGAGCACTTCATAGAAACACTCAACATTACCTCCACTAATGTTGATCTGAAGTTTCCGGCGCTATGCACCAAAATCCTGCAACAGGATCGTTGGCAACAACAGTTTGGTAGCAGTGCCTCATCAGCCTCCTCAGAAAATGCTTTTGCTACGAAATATCAGGCCTCTCAGTCCTTTCAGCGGAAAGGTTCTTCTCAGTCTTCCGATTTTGCTAAGACGAAAAATGTGTAGTGTAATTACTGTCACAAGTTCGGCCACATGAAGAAAGATTGTCGACAAAGGATTGCTTCTGAACAGAAGAGGCAGGGAGGGTCTCATCAGCAAGTGAATGTCACAGAACATTCTGAGCAGAAGGAATATGCCTTTTATGCCTTTATGGAGAAGAGGTCCTCAGATCATGCCCCGTCTTCTGCCTGGTATATTGACTCTGGTGCATCATGTCATTTCTCTCACAGGCGTGATTGGTTTACTGACTTCCCATCTGTCAGTGATTATGTGGTCTTCGACAGAGGTGAGGAGTACACAATGGTTCGCAGAGGTACAGTTCAAATCCAGTCTGATGGGCGCACACTCGTCTCCCTGAATGTGTACTATGTTCCTAGTATGGAAATTAATCTACTATCTGTTAGCCAGATTATGAGGAACTCTCCTTAGCTCGATGTGGTGTTCAATGCGCACAAGTGCTCCATTATTGACAAGGACAATTGTCTTACGATTGTTGTTGGCCTAGAGGATCATGGCCTATACAGGCTTCTTGACACTGGTGATTTTCCAGAAGTGGCTCTAGCAACTCGTGTTTCTCCCATCATCACTTTGTGGCAACATATGGGCATCTAAACATTCAGTGTCTCTCTCAGCTATCTTAGGAGGGACTTGTGTCAGTGTTACCTGATATTCAGACTCAACATTTGGGAGTGTGCGGCGCTTGTCAAGCTAGCAAGCAACATCGTTGTTCATTCAAGGATGGAGAATCTTGGCGCGCATCTAAGGTACTCCAGTTAATTCATGCTGATATTTGTGGTCCTATGAATACATCTTCAATTACTGGTTGCAAATATTTTTTTGCTTATTGTAGATGATTTCAATAGAAAGATGTGGGTGTATTTTTTAAAACATAAATCTGATGTATTTAGTATCTTTTAGAAGTTTAAGTCCTTAGTTGAAAAAGAGTCTGGCTGTAATATCATAACTCTTAGGACAGATAATGGGAGGGAATTTTGTTCTTCTTCTTTTTCCAACTTTTGTGATACCCATGGCATCCAATGCCAGTTAACCACACCCTACACTCCTCAGTAGAACAGTGTTGTAGATCGCCGCAACCATATGGTTGTTGAAATGGCTCGTTCCATGTTACAACACAAGAGTGTTCTGAACAAATTTTGGGCTGAAGCAGTGTTTACTGTTGTCTATCTTCTTAACTAATCACCTACTCAGGTTATTAAGGGGAAGACTCCAGAAGAGGTTTGGTCTAGTCGTAAGCCTAAGATCAGCCACCTCAAAGTTTTTGGCTCGGTTGCATATGTTTGGATTCCAGCTGCTAAGTGCTCTAAGTTGGATTCCAAAAGCCAGAAACTCGTGATGATAGGGTACAGTGATCATCACAAGGCCTATAGGCTGATAAATATCGACATTGATCATCTTATCTTCAGTCGGGACGTGGTACTTGATGAAGACAAAGTGTTATTTCAGTCCCCTCCTTCTGAGCATTGTTCTGAGGATCAGCCTCACAATGTTCTTCTTTCGTTACGCCCACGTGATGGGAGGGATGACACAGCATCAGTATTTGATGATACACTACCTGAGTTTCCTCCTGAAAATAATCCTCCTCTTGTTGCTCTAGTTGTTCCTGAGCCTCCTCCACCTACTCCAACTATTGGTTCTTCTACTCTCCAGCGTAAATGGTGGGCTAAAACTATTGGTGATCTCCGGGATAATGAGCTCCTTGAAGGTAGAACTTCTAGAAATAAGAGAAAACAACAGCCTATAGTAAATTTTGCTCTTATGGCTAACATACACAGCGTTTTTGAGCCTCAAACCTATTCAAAGGCTAAGGATATACTTGAGTGGGAACAGGCTATGGAAGCTGAATTCCAGAGTATTCAGAAGAATCACACTTGGACACTTCTGATCTTCCTGTAGGGAAGAAGCCCATTAGCTACAAATGGGTATATAAAGTGAAATACAAAGCTGACAGAACCCTAGACAAGTATAAGGCTCGCCTTGTTGCTCGAGGGTTCTCACAGAAGGAAGGCATAGACTATGAGGAGACCGTTGCTCCTACAACCAAGATGAGTACCATACGGCTCGTTCTTGCCTTAGCAGCTTAGTTCAGTTGGAAAGTCCGTCAGATGGATGTGAAGAGTTCTTTTCTGAATGGTGACTTGCAGGAAGAAGTCTACATGACGCAGCCTCTAGGATTCAAGGTTGCCGGTCATGAACAGAAAGTCTGTAGATTAGTCAAAGCACTCTATGTTCTGAAACAAGCCCCTCTGGCTTGGTACATGAAAATTGATAAGTACCTAACAGATCATGGCTTTCAGTAGAGTCCATCTGATGCAAACTTGTATATCAAGCATACTGGTGATGATGTTCTATTTGTGGTTGTCTATGTCAATGACCTTATCATTACTAGCAGTTTAGCACATTTGATCCATGGGATCAAACAAGATTTGTGCAGCACTTTTGAGATGACAGAGGACTTATTCATTATTGTTTGGGCGTTGAAGTCTGGCAGACTGAGAACAACATCTTTCTCTCTCAATCCAAGTATGCTAGAAGTCTTGTGGACAGGTTCAGAATGCAGGATTGCAAACCTGCCACGACTCCTATGGACCAGGGCTCGAACTTTCAGCTGAGTCATCCTCACCAGCGGTGGATGAATCTTTATTCAAGCAATTAGTGGGCAGCCTCATCTACCTTACTGCCATTAGACCTGATATCAGTTTTGCAATGAGCTACATTTCACGCTTCATGACAGCTCCTAAGACTGATCATTGGATAGCAGCGAAGCGTGTGCTATGTTATGTGTGTGGCACTCCTGATTATGGACTTTTGTACACTTGGAGTTCAAAATTTTCTAAGCGCTATAGAGGATAGAAATCAAATTTCTCTTCCAGCAGCAATGGCAAAGAATTATGGGCTAGCGTAGGTCATGGGAGGGAGCTCATTCAACACTTGGGCAACATGATTTCCACCTAGGTTTGCCTTTGCTTATTGTAGCAAGCCCAGGTTCATCTATTCTTGCTCATTGTACCCCTCTTGATCAATATAATAAAATGGCTCAATGTTTTTGGTGCAAATTTCCAGTGTATCTAATATATTTGCTTGTGTTAAATTTTTGGTGGCATGCCTATGATTTGGTTTTGTTAGCACTTAATATTTCTTTTAGAAATATTACAGGATGTGAGAGTACCTCCCAATGCTACCCAATCCCAGAAATCCTTCACTACATCCAAGATACTCATTCTATATTTCACAACTCTTTTTATTGTGGATGGCCATATTTGCAACATTTGTAGGTGAGTTGAGTTTGGTGTTAACAAAATCCCATATGCCATTCTCCAAGAGAATCAAAGAAACCCTTGCCTTCCAAGAATGATGTTATAGACACCCTCCAACCCGTCCTCAAGCCTTAGACTTACTACCATCTCCAAATCAAAAAATCAACTAAAAGGTTCTACTGTCACACCCCTAATTGGTACAATTTCCCTGTCTTTCTTTAAGGATGATCTTTTCCAATCACGCTGACTCTGTCAGTTGTCTAGTGACTAGGGAATTTCTTGTCCACGTGCCAACTAGTTTGTCACATTGTTCTTGCAGCCTATCAATCTTCAAACCCTAAAAACCCCTACCCCCCCAAACCTATTCGCTTTTAGCAAGAGATTTTCTTTGTGACTTGGTTCACGATGCCCTTGCACCTATCTTCCCACACTACCACCTTGTCACTTATGTTGGTTAGCCAATCAACCCCTATTGGGCAACTGCTTAGTTCTTGTTTGTGTGGCCAGATGTAGATCTACAACAACGGCCCAGTCTTACCACAACAACATGCACCCTAATAGTTGTCTCTAATCATCGACTTGTCACACGTTGGCTCGTGATCCCCTATCTCAAAGGCTTCCTCATTATTCTTGGCAGTCTCTTGCTAACATGTGCCATTTGTCACACTCAACTATCAATCTATTCACCTGAGAAGGGGCTAGGTATGTCAACTAACAGTTCCTCAGTCAGTTGTTTCTAGAGTCCTCCAATCAGTGCTACAACCGACCCCTACCTACCTTCTTGTATCCTGTCGCCTCTCACTCTGTTGGATTTGCCTCCAGAGTCACTGCCATTTCTTCCCATCACAACTTGCCCTATGATTGTCTCCTTGTTGTGGTCTATACCCTCTGCCACAACACTCGAGCCTATCAACATGTTCAGTGTTAGTCATTGTGGTCTTAGCCTGCCACCGCACATTCAAGTTGTGGCATCCTTCCCTAACTACTTTTAGCTTTAACCTCGTCGCCTAACCTCTACGACTAATTGTTGGAATGTGCAGGGTTGGTTGGCTAGGGCCAGCCTGTCAGCCACTATGGCTAGTAGTTGGTCAAATTTTCTCCCATTCTTTATTTTGGGTTTCAATTATTCTACAACCCGTAATTTTTTTTGGCATTGTCTAACCATTATATGTTTTAGAGTTTTTGGCCAAAGCCTAGCCAAAAAAATTTTGTCAAATCTTGATTTTTGTTGTTTAAAATCGGTTTTTTACTACATATATGGGTTCAACACCTTGAAATACCCTTGGGGAACTAGGATTTTGGAGAATTCACAACTCAAAATTGTGATTCTAACAAATCCATGTTGGATTCTAGGCAAATTAGACTAGAAAATATGTCAGAAAAGCCTCCAAAACCTATAACAAATATACTACAGCTTTTTTTCTATTTCTTCAGTTATTATACAACTGCCCCATATGTTGTATGATCTCAAACCTGTAAACTAAAAATTTATTTTTCCTCATACGATCACGGGCGAACTTAGCTTGGCAATCCCGATACGAACATGGCTTCCTACGTGATTCAAAGATTAGCCTATAGTGTTTCAGGCGTTGATATCATGTTAAATTTTCCATTAACCTAACATCCAACACTTTATTAACCTAGCATATTATAGATGTACAAAATAAAGCCATGATTAAGTTCTTAACATAATTAGCGTAAGCAATGTTACACCAATCTCAATCACAAGTGATATGTCCAATCAACAATTCTTTATTAATAACTCAGAGTCTCCTTGGGTTCTCGTCCTGCGATAATTGCCCAACTAAAAAAATACAATTACAACATACCTTGGATCTAATCTAGCAGATCAAGCCCTAGATCTATCCTTGATCTCCTTGGTTGATCTAGATCTGCAATGCTCCACTTATGCATTTCCTTAGAGTATCACACTTATTGCTTGAGAAAATCACTCTCTCAGTGGCTTGCGTTGTTGTATGGTGTGTCTTTCTCCTCTCCTTATCCTTGATTTTATAACTTAACATTGACATCAATCCATATCCCGAATCTCCAATGTCATTAATGGTTGAGATTAGAACTCACCTCACTTAAGATCAATGGTAGAGATTACAAGATAGTCACCAAAATAAATTACTTTACTTTTCCTCGGTTTCTTTAGCTCAATTAGCCAACATAATTAATAATGTGTTTTTCCTAAGTTACATTAGCAACTTGCTCACACTTGATCAAGTGTCCTAAGGAGATTGTGAGTGACTTTTGCACACCTAGACACGTATGTGTGTGCAAAAGTACTTGTCTGACCTACAAACATCAACACTAACATCAAAGGTACTGGGACAATTAGGTACTGGAACACTTTCCTAAGAGATTTAGTCTTGTATGTGTTGTTGGGCGTCTGGTGGAACTTGGATGGCTTTTTCACCTAGGATTTGACAACATCCTTGGTGCTCAAGTAACTGGTGATCGCATATAAACGAGAATCCATGTATGCTTTTGGCTTGGGAATATGATACATGAGATGAGTGTCATGGGCCAAATATGACACAATCTGTTGTCCACTAACATTGTTGAGGATCATGCTCTTTGTATCAATGTGTGACAAGATCCGCTTGGTAATATATGCACAAGGGAAGTTTAGGTACCTGCGTGCAACTTTATGAAACCCTGACCTCTAGATATTTATATATACATGTCTGTCTTCTAGATTTGGTTTGAAACTGGTGGTTGTGAATGCATATTTCACTATGTACCATGTGACATATGAGTCTTTCTTAATGAAGAGTTGAGTGTCTGACAGAATAGGCATGGTGACATGGGTACTCTCAACTACTTCACCAATGCTACTCTTTGTAGTGCCTTTTGAAGTTGATCTCTTTGGATGCATGATGATGACAACTAAGTAAAAGAGAGATAAGCTCAAAAAGTCGTAGTACACGTATCACAAGATGCACTCATGGTGAAGACAAATAAGATCAAGCGAATTAACTCAGAGATAAGCTCAAAAAGTTGTAGTACCTATATCAAAAGACGCACTCATGACGAAGACAAATCAAAACAAGCAAATCAATTCATTCATCAAAGTAAAGCAACAACTTAGTCATTGGAGAGAGGGATTATGCAGTTTTTGGGCTCAAGGACGCATATTGGGCTCATGAATTGCGCAGTGTGTAGTTTCAGCAGGCAAGGGAGGAGCTTTAGGTTTGAGATTGTGCAATGCGCAATCTTAGTGTGCAAATTGAGGGAAGAGACTGCGCACTGCGCAGTCTCAGTGGCCAAGGTTGAGACTTGAGGCTTGGCACCGTGTAGTTGCGCAAGACAGCGACTGTGCATTGCATAGTCTCAAAGGACAAGGTTGAGGCTTGAGCCTTGAGCTTGTGAATTGCGCAGTTGGGAGGGGCAACAACTGGTCAGGATTGCGCAGGTCTACCCAAGAAGGAGAGAGAAAATCTTTAGATCTGAGTTTTGGGGCAGGAAGGAAGGGAGGTCAACTTCAAGGGAATTTAGATCAATGAAAATTAAGTGCCAAAAACAAGCATGCAAAAGGAAAAACATACATGCACAAAACAACCTAGCAGCAGCAACTATTGGTAAGAAAAAAGGAAAGGTTGATGCAACACTTGTAAGAAGTGAACAACAGATCAAACTAAGACTTGTACAAGCTAATAACAATTAAAACGCCAGTTACTATGAAAAGAAATAGGCAAAATAACACTCATAAAAGCAAAAACGACACGTGCAAAACTTACCCGAAAAAGAGTCGCAAACTAAGTCTAAAGCTCCTTGATCTCGTTGGAAAGGCTAAAGTTCCAAAGTCGAGTGTGCAAATGAGCTCTGAGAGTGTCTATTATATAAATCTAATCGGGTTAGGGTTTATGACGTGTATGCCAAAAATCAAGGAAAAAGCGACACTTGTCTTAAGATTAAAAGAATAAAAAATAAAAAATAAAAACTTTGTGCCACTTGTCAAACATTAATTGTGCATTCCCTATTTTCTAAGAATGGACACTTAGCTTTCTCCAGGAAATAGTTTTTTCCAAGAAACTGCCCTTTCACACTAGCATAAGGGACTGTGCAATTCCCAGCAACAAGGTATTACACAATTCATTGCCTCAGTGAATTGTGTAGCTTCTGACTAAAAAAGAGGGCTTAGTGCAATTTTTGTGCTCAGTGGTTGCATGTCTTCAAGAAATGCGTAGTTCTAATCCTCAAGGCCTAGCTCAGTTTCGAAAGACAATGGATTGCACAGTTCCAGGGGGGAAGACCGACAGTGGGTGCAAGATGAGGGCAGGAGATGGTTTGTGTTAGAATAACTTAGTTATGATCAAAACAACTTAATAAAGTCATCACATGTGTTGCATGCAAAGATAAGTCTTCTCGGTCAAAAGGAATTCTTGACGACATTGAAAGATAAGTTCTTATGAACAGAGGGTAGGCTCCAAAATCAAGGCATAGGAAAAATTTTGGAGAGGGTTGTAGCAGCTACAACACTTGGCGACACACTGGTAGAAATCTAGTGCTATTTATGGGTTTAACTCTATAAAACAAGTCTAGCTCTTCAGGAAGTATTGTTCATTCATTGATTACCATAGCTTATTCCCTTCCATTCTCTTCATTGGCAGCACACTAAGAAAAGCAAGTCAAGCTTAGTTGTTTCGATTGGGGATGAAGAGTATATACTTACACAAGCGGGAAAGGATTATCAAAGTCTTGGCTTTCATCTCTGGTGTTGCTTCGTTGCCAGCAGGCCTGGACAATACCCCGACGGAGTTACTTTAGGAGCAAAAGTATTGGTCCGCTGACATTGAGCCTGGACAAAACCCCAGTGGTGTTGCTTGCTTCACCTCCCTATGCATGAAGTTCTTTTTTCTTTCACCCTTTATTCATTTTTTAACATTTTATAGAACTGTGCATCGGCACTTATTTATTTCATGGGGCGGAAGAGGGATCCTAACTTATTGAGAGCAGAAGAGGTTTCCCTTTAGAGAAGGATATTTATACACCTCTGAAATACAATACACTTGTTTAAGTTTCCTCCCCTCCTTATTATACTCTACTTAGTTGACATGGTTGAACTGATTAAGCATAAAAATTGATTAAAGAGGAGGGTACTAGTTATAGATTCAGGCATCGCAATTCCACTAAGGCCCTCTCTGAAAAAGAATTTATTTTCCATCTAGGCATCATCAACTAAAAGATACAATACCCATGCAAAGAGAAGGAATAAAAGAAAGTTAAGCATTGATAGTTGAACAATATCCTCTTAACTTCGCCATGCTCATTTCAGACGCAGAACGCAATCTCATGCGAAACTTATTGCGGCGAAAAAGAAAGGAAAGGGTTGGACAAAAGTAAAGAAAAAGAAAAAGAAACTAAACTAAACTAACCCTACTCCTAAAATGACAGGGGATAGGCCAGGTTTACATAAAGTGAAACTTCCAATGTAACCATTGAAGCATTTCCTAACCTATATCAGCAATGGAATCAATAGCAAGAAATATCATCAAGAACAACATATGACAAGAAAGATGTGTTAAAATTGGCAACTAGGGCCAAACTCCATGTGGGTCATCTTATTAATGGACGCTGATATTTTTCTTGGATCCCTCTCATCAAGAGGTGTAGGATTAATCTAAAGATCATCCGATTCTGATAAGTATTCATGGAGATATGAATGTATTTGTGTTATGGGACAATTCGTCAAGGTCGACCAGCAACCAAATAAACCCCACTTGTGCTCAATGTTTTAGTATAAATAGAGATGGCCTTCAAGTCATTTCAACACACTTGGGATCTCTTCCTCTCTACTTGTCTTTGGGTTTTAGTAGGAGGAGAGATCCTAAGGGATAACGATGCCCTAATCCAGAGGGCAGAAGCTAGAACTGCCAGGAATAACCGAAATTGTCGAAACTGCCGAGAAAAGCTAGAAAAGCTGAAATTGCCGGGAATAGCCAGAGCTGCAGGAACTGTCAGGAACTATCAGAACTACCAGGAAAAGCCGGAAAAGTTGGAATTGCCAGGAATAGTTGGAATTGTCAGAACTGTTGGAACTGCCGGGAATAGCCAAAATTGCCGAAACTACCAGAACTGTTGGGAACTGCCAAAACTACCAGGAATAGCCGGAATTGTCGAAACTGTCGGGAACAGCCAGAACTTCCAGAACAGTAGGGAAAGCTGACCCAAAGGGCAGAAGCTCGAATTGCCGGGAAAAGCCAAAACTGCTAGAACTGTTGGAACTGTTGGGAATAGCCTGAACTGCCGGAATTGTCGGGAATAGCCTGAATTGTCGAGAACTGCCGAAATTGCCGAAACTGTCAAAACAACGAGAGCATCTGTCTCCAAAAGAGAGCAGCATGCAAGGGACAACTAACTAACATTGGGATAGTTGTATGGTACTTAGCAACAAATACACCAAGCATGCAATGTTACAGCGAGCATGCAAAGGACAACAAGCAAGCAAGATGCAGCCAGCACATAGGTCAATGTGGAAACATGGTGCAGCAATGGCACATAATGCAGTGCAGTGATGGGTACAGTCATGATTAATGAAGCATAATGAAGTGCAGCATAGTGATGATGGGTGCAGCATGGTGCAGCATGATGACGAAATGTAGCACAACAATAGGTGAAGGAGTCACCTTGGAGAATCAGTTGAAGTAGCATGTCTTCAACTGATCTCATGTATCATCTTCTTAGAGATGATCTATGCTCTTATCTAGATAAGTCAAAGTGTTGATTCTGTTGTAAA
>APFE031541257.1:0-11479 GCA_000404065.3 Pinus taeda | reverse complement strand
CCATCAAGAGGGGAGTTATCCCATCCAAAGAGGGGCTTATCCCATTGATGGTGGACCTGATTAACTTCCTCTAGAGCACTATAAATACAGGCATTGGGCCAGAAGGGAGGGGGGTTGAAAGCTGAATATTCCTAAGGGTAGATGCTGCTGGAATTAGGACTTCCTTGTAGAAGCTTGTGAGGAGAGATTCCCATCCTTTCTTGTTTCATTTGGAAGTTGGTGAGCTTATCAAAGTAAAGGAAAACTCTTGCTGGACCCTGGGAGGAACTTGCACAACACCAAGGCTCAGGTTGTAATGGTTTCTTTTGTTTCCTATTAATACAAATAAGTCCATTCTTCTCAACAATTTGTTATTAATGAGTTGTTTCATATACTCCTTGGTCTGTATGTTGAATATGTTTTATTTTATGAGATATTCAGGTGCTATCTAATCGTTTGATTGTTAGTGAATGCAGGTTTCGAAGTGAAGGAGGAGCTCATCCGGATCGACGAGGCTGGACTACTACAACAGTGTTGGACTACAGGTAGGATCTAAAACATTTGATTTCTTGTATGGTAAATGTATGTTTAGAGAAGGATTTCTCTTAATTGTCTTGTTTGTCACTAGAAAGTCTTAGGCTTCTAGGGAGGTTGGTTTTGTCCGCAAGATTAACTCTTTCCGCATGACAAGGAACTATCCTCATATTCCTTGTTTCATTTTTTAACGAGCTTGACACAAGACAAGGAACTATGCTCATATTCTTTGTTTCATTTTTTAACAAGGTTGACACAAGACCAGGAACTATCCTCATATTCCTTGTTTCATTTTTTAATGAGCTTGACACAAGACAAGGAACTATGCTCATGGACCCTTGTTTCATTTTTTAACGAGGTGGAAACAAGACCAGGAACTATCCTCATGTTCCTTGATCACGACCCATAAGAGGTCATGACTTCCAAGAGGTTCTCATCAAATGGGAGAACAATGCTCTGGAAGGGATACATAGAAAGGAATCCATTAGAGAGATCTGGTTCCAATGCCCCCAATACATAATGCACAACATCATGGAATTGATCATCGGTTGATGTAGGCATGGAACAGGTTGCCATATAATTGACCCGTGGTGGCGAAGATACCATTGGGAAAAAAGGACCATTTAAGGAAGATGGTTGACTAGAAGCCATATTCGGACCGGGAAATGAAAGCTGGTCAACGGTGACAATTTTGCCTTCATGCGGAAAACACATCACTCAAAAGAGTTTTGAAACAATAGCCCCCATGTCATAAAAATTGTCGCGCCCAAGAAATAAATTGTAATCTAAAGGGCCTGGGACTACCATCACATCAAGATAAACAATTTTTCTTCCCAAAGTAATAGGCAACTGAGGAAGGGTCCCTAATGGTTGATTGGTTCTTCTATTAAAAGCCAACAGATTCTGGGTAACAGGCACAAGTTGTGGTGAACCGAGCGCCTACAAAGAAGTGGAGGAAAGGATACTCACATATGCACCTTCATCTATAATAGTTCCAGATACAATCATATTATAAACCTATACTATGATCTAGAAAGGCACACAAGAAGGAAGACAACATCGTGCCAGTCGATTCCAATCAAAGGAAGTGACCTAACTACTTGGAGGGGGTACCGTAAGAACGGGAGAATTACACCCTTGACTTACGAGAATGGGAGGATTTTCCTCATGTCTTGATGGAACAAGAGGTTTGCCTCCAAGCTCATTGGAATCTAAAGAAATGAAAAGAACCTGAGTGGTATCATACTCACTCTCTATGGGAAAGGTACAATTAACTGAAGGTGAAATTTGTCAGCTGTTTCCTCGACCTATAATTGGTCAGGTATAGACTCATGGGATTCACATTCAGAGAGAGTGGGTTTGACCGACGATTGATTTGGGTCAGTCACTTCATCAACTAGTGAAGGAAAGGGAGAGTCTCCTGTAACCAGATGGAATTCGATGCGGAGAAGCAGGACGATTATCCAACACTTTTTGGGCTTCATCCAGATAGGGAAAAAGGTGAATGGGGTGATTCCCTTCGCATAACTTATAGGGAAACTTAACTTTACCCTTCTTTCCATGAACTTTAATACCACTAGTTGATGGTGTGTCACTAGCATAATCTCTAGAAGTTGATGACACAGGATGATGTGAACGAGAAGACCATTTTTGTAAGATCTGAGGAATACGAGAACAATTTCGAAGAAGATGGTCTCCCGTACAAAGTTTACAAGGATATCGAAGTTTGTGAGGCTTATCAAATGGTTTCTTATCAGAAGTTGCATTCAAAGCAATGGTTCCTTGGTTTCCCCCTGCTGAATTTTCTTTTTCTTCTTCTTCTTCTTCTTCTTATCCACCTGGTTACTAGTGCAATACTTTCACTAGGCGAAGAGGAAGAAGGGGAGGAAGAAATAACTGACGAAGAAGGTAAAGGGTCAACTTTAGGATCAACTAGAGGTTGATTTTGTCCAATTGTAGGAATATTCAGTTATGGGGCCAAGGAGGTTGAGAACAACCATATTGGCCAGTTGATGGTAAGTCCCAGAAGGGACAATGTAGCCATATAAGGATCACTAATATTTCCAAACGGAGGAAAACGACTAGGATTCCCATCAAAAGGAATTCCTTGATCGGTGGACTCTGGAGTTGTTGCCATATGTCTCAACCTAAGATCAACTAAGGAGTGACATGGAGGATGTTATCTACGGTCAATTAATTTTATTTTAATCAAATTAACATAGTAAAACAAAAGAGGGATAATCTAGGCAAAAGGATTACCAAGTAACTGTGAACTGCAATATACTGCCTCAGTAAACCAAGGACTTAACATACGTGTAGTCAATCTCCCCGAATATTGTTTACGGTGTATCATAGTATACAAGGCGGCCGACTTGGTCACCTATGGATGGATAGAAACCTAATGTAGTCCTCCCATATATACCCGAAAGTACATGGAGGCCTAATCCGTGTTAGCTGTCTAATGTGTAATTGCGCAGTGAGAGCATTCCTTTATACTTTTCGTACTATAACACCGCCCTATATACCCAAAAGTACGTGGACGTGCTACTATATACTTACGTACATGGAATGAGCTATCGCACTCGAAATGAATCACAAACCATTAGCAACAGCTACTATGTTTAACAACGTCGGAACTCGTCTCTAGCCTAGACATCTAAATGTTATTCGTTAAGTTACAATGCTCCATTAGGTTAATTGAGATAAATTTTAGTTGATCTTGTTTAAAATTTTGCCTTTCAAGTTCACTGCATGATGTTTCTGAAACTCTTAGAATGCAACTAAGATGAGAAACATTCTTTTCATTTGAGTTAAACAATGAAAATCGTAACTAAAAGGGATAAAGCAATCAGAATCTTTAAACAAAGAGCATAGAGAACATCTAATGCAACTTTTCCCTATATTATTCCTACAAGCACATACAAACTTCTAATGCATAATGCATGTTTTTCTTTTCATTCCTTTAATGTTTATATGAACAAAAGGAAATTAAATGCACAAATTATCAATCAATACTTTTCGCAAGAAACGAAGACTTTACGATAGTTTCTTTTCAAAGAAATCAAGACTTTACGACACTTATTTTCCAGAAAAGACTAATAGATGTAAGCTAACTTTGACAATGAATTGATAATGATAAAGAAATCACTTAAGAAACACTAAAAAATCAAGGCCAAAGTAGGGCTAGGAGAAGAAATACAAACTAATTTCAAAACCATAGAAAACATTGATCTTTCAGCAAACAACATCATAAGAAAAACTGGAAAAAACCAAGCCAAAGGTGGGTTTTTTAACTTGACAGGGATCAGTGCAACCTTGAGTTGGAGACAGTGCGCTGCAGAGCACTGTCTCTAAGCCAAGGGTGCACTGCAGTGCACTATCCCCTGACCAAGCGTGCACTGGTAACAACACATTCCTAGAGTAGGCATTCTAATGCAAATTTTGACCAAAAAAGCTTCAAGATGACTGAAAAGAGATCAGTGAAGAAGTCTACTAGGATGTAATATGATAAGGGTAAACTACCAGGAACGATGGTCATTCCATAGTGGATTCGCCAATTTTTTATATGGAATTTGTACCTATGGATAAGTAAATCTTACCTAAGTGGGTAGTTACACTTAGAGCAACAGAAAGAAAGTGGTTTAACCTTTTCCTATAATAGATAGATGAGATGAAGGAACTTACTTGTGATATTTCGCTTCCTTGATCTCCTTTGAATTGCTCCCATCACTTCCACTCGAACTGAATCCTCTCAATTGGTACCTGTCAACAGAAATAGAATATGACAATGATCAAAGTACATGATCTATCTACTGTAAACCAATGGAATTGACAACATTGAAACATATATGAATCATAGATATGAACAAGAATATGGGAAAAGGAACAAACAAATTTATTGATGTACAAGTAATAGTTACACCCAAAGCAGTTCGATCATATGTCACTCATCCAGCTTCAATCCAAACCCTTGTCACACCAAAAGCACATCAATCCAGTAGCATAACATCACTTGACATAAACTCAAATCTCAAACCAACAACATTTCTCTACAATCTTCAAATTCCAGCCTCTTGATCACCATGATGGTCAATTTATAGGGAAATGCAAGTGGTTTTGTCATAAATAGGGTACTGAATGGTTTTCCATAATTGGAGTTAGTTTCCATAGAGAAAGGGATGAGAGGATAGAGGGATAATTGATCCATAACCTATCCAAAGTCAATCTCATAAGATGAGATAAGAGTTGGGCATCCTTCTATAATGTTCTAGAATCAAGGAATATTCTCAGAATCCAATGTCAATTTCGCTCATCCTCGCCTATGGCAGGTCAAAGTTGGCCTAAGTGCATTGTAGTGTAGGTCTAAATGGGCATACCTGCTATGCAACACAGTTTCCCCTGAGCAAGGCTATGCTGGTGTCGCAAGGAGGCATTTCAGCAGGGTTTCAAGCTAGGAAACTTTCATGGATGAAAGCATTCAATTTGATGACTTGTCTAGGGCATGTAGCAACTAAATTAGGGTTTGATGAGTCCTATTTGTACTGATCTAATCATCGAGAGTGATGTGCCCAAATAGACCTGTAACACTCTCCTTAATTTCTCCCCCTTACATCTCTAGGGTGGGACCTCTAGGACACATCATCCAAGTCCCATCATGCCAGTGATTCCCTAGCATGCCCTACTTGCACCTCTAGGGTGAGGACCCCTGAGACACATCATCCCAGTCCCCACCATCCCTAATGTGTGCTGCTTTGGACTTCCAGGGGTGTTGGCTTATTGGGGCTTGACCCAGGTTCGAAAGTGTTTTAGCCAAACAAATCCCACACTATCGTCCCTTTCGGCAACAATCCGCGGAGCGCGGACTGAAGTCTCACCCGAGGTAGTATGGGAGGGTGCTAGAACCAGGTTTCCACAACCTAGGGATGTCTCGATGAGGTCTGGAGGGGTCGTGAACCGATCTGCGCACTCACGCTACCCTGCACAGCTGTCTGGCCCTTACGTAGCTCTGCGACGAGGCACTTCCTAGATTCCTTATTATTATTGCGGTTATTATAGAGCTAATCTAATTCTTAGAGTCTTAATCAAGCATTCATTAATTATAACCAGTGCGCGCAACCATAAATCTTAAAGATATGCAAAAAATCATAACATAAGAATAACATATAAATCTACAACCAGATGCACAATAATTCAGAAACACTTATATTTATTAATCTTCTATTTTACTACAATCCCATTCTGATCTGCGCACTTAGCTGTAAGGGTCTGCGCACATAGCTGCGGACTCTACCAGCCCTCTGTGCACATAGCTGCAGAGCCTACACTACCAACCCTGACACGAACTTACAGACTCAGAGAAATCTCGTCTTTACAAACCCATAACACTTTTATCTTCGCCAAAAAGCTACCTTCTACCCTTAGAGCCTTACTCTATTTATACATTCCCATGGTCCGCAGACCATGGGCAGGCCGACTCGCTTTATATTATCTTACATTATTTTCGGGCAGACAACCCTTTGACTTGACCAATTACAATTTGCGCTTCGTGCACTTCACGGAACTTTTACAATATCAATACCCAAAATTATGGGCTTTAAGCCCCAAAATCATTACGCGAGGGATCGACTGCCCAACAAAAGGCGGACCTCTGAGACATGTCACCTCGAGCCCCATCATTGATATATATATATACTCTCTTAAACGGAATTTGATTCCAGAAGGAATGGTTTGACTTAGGTAACAAGGATTTTTCTTCCACAAACCTGTTGTGACCAAAGCTTCCTTTATATCAGTTCAATCATGAAGTTAAATGTTTTTAATTAAATAACAAGTTCATGGTTCTATTATCAGTCATTTAGGCTCCTCTAGTGAGTTTGTAGGTTAATTGATCAACGAGGGTTAAAATAACCTCCCCAATTCTTACCCACACTCATTGCGAAGTAAAACATGCTTAGTGCCTATGGCACTATTATTAATATATATACTTGTCTCCCTACATACATGGAATTAGAGCCAAAGTTAAAATCACCATAACCATTTAATAGGGTCTCCTTATTCTTCATATTTCCACTATGAATTATTCACACTTCAAGCAATCAATGCAAATTAACATTAAAAGTCCATACATGTAAAAATATATTCCATAGCACATATTACAATTTTAGGGGCTTATCTTGGATTGAATAAATAAATATGGGAAACTGAGTCTGGGAAAAGGACTCTCCACCTAACCATAAATAGTTGCAGCTAAGCTAACTTGCATTGGCTATCCCCAAGCCATATTCTAGAGACTAAGGTGGTCTTGTTCAAGGGAATAAAAAACCAACTTTTAGGTAAAACAAGGACTCCAAGTGCCTACTTCCTCCACCCACCATCCACTAAGCAGTCGACAATGCACAGGGAATCTAGAGGCTCCTTCTCCACCCAAGAACACATAGGGAATCCAGAGAATCTTTCTTCACCCAAGAAAACATGGGGAATCCAGAGGCTCTTTCTCCACCCAAGAACACACAGGGAATCCAGAGGCTTCTTTTGCACTCAAGAACACACATGGAATCCAGAAACTCTTTCTCTACCCAAGAACACATGGGAACACACAAGGAATCCAGAGGATCCTTCTCCACCCAAGAACATGTAGGGAATCCACGGGCTCTTTCTATGCCCAAGAATGCACAGGGAATCCATAGGCTTGTTACCTCCACCCAAGAATGTCGAGGGGTTCTAAAGAATCTAGTCTCCACCCTTCAAGAAAAACACAATGGTTCCACCCTCCTTGGGGAATCTAAAACTGATGTAGGAGCATCGTAAAAACATTTATTCCATGTAATTTTATCCTATGTAACTTATAGAAGCCTAAGTTAGTTGAGTGATGAAGTGTTTTAATAAATGGCTTATTATCCAAATGTGGCTCCAATCATCTAGAGATTGAGAGCTAAATATTAGTTAGGATTCATTTTCTATTTCTTTAATAATCAGATCCTATTTTATGGATCTAAACAATAATATGTTGTAATTTTAATTATGGTCACAGTAATATAATAAGAGAGTTCCTATGAGGGTAGGAGTGCAGTTGTTGAAATATTAATCTTTGGCTTTGTCAATGCATTTTTTTTATGATCACAATTATCATTATGTTTAACTAATTGAAAAAGAGTAAGTTGATATTCAACTGCATAGAGGTGATTGGTAGGACTGTGTATTCATTGTTTACAGTGAGTAATTGATTAAAGACTCGGCGCATATTTAGTTGAAATATGACTCTTCCATAAATGTTACTGTAAACGAGAGATAGACTAGTGATCTGCAAGATTCCCTTATGTGAAACATTAGTGCAATTTCTCATAGTTTCTCCCATTAGAGCCGCAAAGGTGTCGATTAGTGCCATCAGTTGAATGTGATACAAGAATACATCCATAGGCATCGCTGTAAGAATTACAGCATGGACCCTTCTTCTCTATGAATCATGTGATGGGCATTGATAAATTGACTTCCACGCATGGGTTATGTATTGGAAATCGAGGGAATGTAACAAGGCTTGGAATTTTGCATGGTTGAAGGTCGATAGTGTAGCATGGCCAACTTCTCTTTCATATGTGAATGATATCATCTAGTGATTAAACAACGTCGTGGTATTCTGGATTCCAGTGATTCAAATGAGAAACCTGTTGATAATTGTTGGCGCCATTTTTAGTATCAGATCAGTAAGCTTCTCTCTAGAAAGGGGAAAAAGGAAATTGATTTTATTGAATTTTAAAATTGATTTTTTTTAATTGAGAAATGGCATTCAGAATTGTAGGAGGTAGAGCTAGAGGAAGAGGTCGACCAAATTGATGGGCCTCTAAATTAGACATAAATTAAGGCTCATGCCTATAAATTAAACATAAATTAAATTCCATCTAACCATACTTCAGCATATTAAACCTCTCTTCTTGCATTAGATAACTTATTTTTAACTTTAATATATTCATTAGGAAGGTTTATGAATAATTGGATATTTGTGCCTAATATTATTTATTTTTGAGGAATATTATGAGAATATTTAGCAGATTATGAAGATTTGGAGGAGGAGATAATTTAGGGACTTGTTCCATACTATAGGAGGATCAATAATAAATAATAAATCAACAAGATATTATGAAATTATGGCACAGATTGTGGAACTCCAATGATTGAGAAAATCTAGGAATGTGTTCCACTAATCAAGGGACCAGATCCACTAATAAAGGGATTTTGGTGGGGAAAGCTTCCTCCATTCATGGTGAATGATTCCTAATCATTTTGTATAAGTACCAAGTCGAATTTTCCTCTAGGGAATGATTGAGAAAATCTATGAATGTGTTCCCTGCCATTTAATGTAGATTCCTAGTATTGGGGACCAGATCCACTAATCAAGGGATTTTGGTGGGGAAATATTCCTCCATTCATGGGGAATGATTCCTAATCATTTTGTATAAGTACCAAGTAAAATTTTCCTCTAGGAATATATTTTCATTAGTGTTATTGTGGAGAGAGCTTGTATTTTTGCAGCTCCATTGTAGTTTCTTGCAGGGATGTAATCATATTGATGGAATAATGAAGAATGGTGTCATCTTCAGCTTCTAAATCTTGTTCTCCTCCATAGGCCTCTATGTTTTCTTGGGCTTGGCCATCCTAGAAATCTCAGAGCCCTTTTGTATCATTTTCTTTCCTTTTTTTCACTCCTTATTCACATGCATCTCTAGCTTTTATTTCTTTCTATTTCTACATTTAGTATTGATGATTTCTTGTTGTAGGATTGAGTTAAATAGTTGATGTAAGTTATTTTGTAGGATCACAAGCACTATTTCATCCTTGTAAAATCTTTGGAATTTCATAGTAATCATTTAGTTACTTGGATTAGTCTTCTTATTCCCAAATCTAGATTGTTGGACCTTCGTTTTAGCAAAGAACAATAAATTTCTGCTATTTTTTTTAGCATGCTAACAAGCTTCAATCAAGTTGGTTCTACTTGCATTAGATCACAAAAACATTCTATTTCATAACAAAAATTACCCCATTGCATTTTCACTTGATTTGGTTAGGAATTTTTTAGATTTATTAGCTCACTAGTTCTCGAATTTCTAGATTTTCGACTAGTAATGTTTTTTTAATTTTTCTTGCATGGGTTAACAAATGTCTTTTTGAGTGATTCCACTTGGAATAGGGACCTAAGAAATACTAGTTAATAACAAAATTTTCCCCATCCAATTTGGATTTGATTTTCTTGGTCATTAAACCCTCACCAATTTCATCATTTCACAAGGAAACTTCTCCAAGATGTTTGAGCAAATCCATCCATCTCCCAACTTTGGTTTTGAGTTCTAAAGTGGTCCTAGGCACTCCCTTGCTTCATTCCATCCACCAACCACCTTTCCTAAGCTTTCCATAACCTTAAACATCTATCCTTTTGCTCTCGGTTATATCCTATAGGTTTTCAGGGGATCTTATAGGTTTTTAGTACATCCTATAGGTTTTCTTGTAGTGGCCTGTTTTGAGGCCGAATTGAGGGAAAACCTCTAGGAAGCCACACAAGGTCACTTAAGGATCTCCCAAACCTTCTAACCATCCACCATAATCTACAAGCCACTTACCACATCACCAAAAGAGATTAGCTTTCACACTTGTTTTTGTTGGCATTATGATACATATGTTGTACTTGATGGCAACCCACTCATCTCAGATGATAAATTATAGTGCAGCAAGGTTATTTTCTGGTTCCGCAGGTGCACAGATCAAAAGATGCGGTCATCAGCAGGTTGCGCAGGAGAACCATTGAAAAGGTGTGGATATGTTCGCAATTCTCCCACACAAAAGGTGCAAACCTAAAGTTCACGCACTTTCATGCAGAGAAAAGTTCACGCACTTTCATGCAGAGAAAAGTTCCTTTCATGCAGAGAAACGTTCACGCACTTACATGCAAAGAAAAGTTCACGCACTTTCATGCAAAGAAAAGTTCACGCACTTTCATGTAGAGAAACGTTCCTTTCATGCAGAGAAAAGTTCACGCACTTTCATGCAGAGAAACGTTCACACGCTTTCATGAAGAGAAAAGTGCACGCACATGGGAAATCTTATGGTTGGTTCATGGTATTAGTCCGACAATTTTTGATCCTATGGTTTTGGTCCATGGTATTGCATCCAAAAGAATTGAACCCAAATATTGGTTCATGGTATTGTTTCTCAATGGTTTTGGTCCATGGTTTTGAGTGAGGCCTAGCCTATGAAAAGGAAAGGAGATCGTTTGGCTAATCACAAGTGTTGAAAATATTAAGAAGAGCAAGATCTGAATTTCTGATAATCGGTTGGTGAGACATAGTTGAATCTGAATCAAGGAGAAACCGGAGCATTATAAGTCATATCTACTGAAGAGAGCGACAACGGCATAGTGCGGAGGTGCGCAGAACCAGAGAAGAAGCAGGTGCGGAGTTGCGCAGACTCGTCACGGCAGAAGTGTGGATATCTGCAGGTTTCCTTCGGTGAAGTTGCGAACCTTTCTTGAAATATATTTTAGCTATCTTTTATCTGTTTCTGTATAGATCTGGGTTTAAATTGGTGTCTGGTTACTGGTGTTATTTTCTGGTTACTGCATTCTGAGAAGTTATTTGTTTAAAGGAGATTGGGTGATGCACATGTACATGATGTTTTGGATCCAGTTTGAAAATTGATGAAACGTGGTCCCTAGAAGGAAGAGAAGGTAGTAGCCTTCTATTGATCAGCACCTACGTACTAGTATTTCAGCTAGTACAAGAGCTAAGGGGGTTGTATCTCCCTTCCAGAAGAAGTTGGAAAACAAGAGAGGGTTGTAGCTCTCTGTAGGTTGCAGCCTGCGTACTGGTAAAAGACTGCACCAGTACAAAATCATTGTAAGAATAATTTTATAATTGAAAGAAGATAGAGACATATTGCAGCAGGTGGTTTTCACCCACATTGGGTTTCCACCTTACATCTT
>APFE031541252.1:107861-132967 GCA_000404065.3 Pinus taeda | reverse complement strand
TTGGCCTGTCCTCTGGTATAAATTGTTCTTTTGGTTTCCTCTGCTTTCTCTGCCTTCTCTGCCTTAGGCAATTGTCTAGTTTCTTTTGTTGTCGTTACCTTGGCAGTTACCTCATCTTTATGGACTTGCTCTGCTGCTTGGATTTGTCTCCTGGTAATTGGTCTTCGGGGTTTGACCATGAATTCCTTACCAGCCTCCTCAAACCTTAGCCTTTTAGAGGCTTTTGATTTTTTGGAGCTATCAGGGGATGACTGGGTTAGATAAATAGGCACAGGCTCCACCTGCACTGATGTGGTTTGTTCAAAGTCAATTGCCTCCAGCAAATCCTTTAGACTAGCCTTTGACATAGGGTTGTCTTCTACTACTACTGATTTTCCCTTTTCTCTGCTTAGCTGGCTTCTAGTTCTGATCCTTGTTACTTGTGCAACTCCACTTGGCTTTGATGCAACTTTCTGATGTTTGATCTTCTCCTTGGATGATTTGGGTGTCTCTTTTATGACCACAGGCTTTTCTGATTTCCTTGGCTTATCTTTGGGTTTCTTTCGATCTTTAACCTCCTTCTTAAGTTCAGCCAATGTAGGCTGTTGAATCTTTCTTTCTTTTTCCCTGTCTGGCAATGGGGTAAGACCTGTTTTTCTTTGGAAACCCGACATGAAAATGAAAGAGTCCCAATCCCTACCGATTTTTTGTAAGCTATCTAACACCAGTAACTTAATTAAACCATGGTGGAAAAGTGAAGTTTCATAATTATCCTTTTTGAATTGAACTTTGTCGCACATTTTACCAAGACTCCTGAATAAATAAAAAGGGATGTCTATTGACGCCTTCCCTGTAAAATGTAGCAAGAGTTTGAAGTGATATGAGTAAACTTTGGTGTACCTTCCCTCGCATGTGAGGTATTTCTGGATGGCTGTGAGGAGCAGAGCATAATGCTCTTTAATATAATACCTTGGCACCGCCTTAGTGAGGTCCTTGTTTGCATATTGATCCTTCAGAAACTCCTTACATGGAGTCATGTCAAACTTAAAATTCTTGAACCATTCCTGTTCACTTCTTGGAATTTCGGTGACAACAGAAATAGCTTGCGGGGACACAGGGAACTCTAGTAATGCAACCTTAGAATTCAAACCACTGAAATTTAATGCAAAGGCTTTAGTTACCTCTGTGTGTCCGCCCTTCAATTTTTCACAGAACCTCCAGCAACCAGCCTGTTTAAAAGCTCGTGCAACACCTTCATCTTTGAGCGTGAGATCAAGTCCTTCTGGTTCGGTTCTCAGACATCTTCCGGATCTATGCTCTCTTTTCTCCATCTCGCTCAAAATATCCTTACATAGAGAACTTAATCAGCAACTTCAATTTACACAACAACTTTGGCTTTGGAATGCAGGCTCGCTTGCAGTGATCTCTTTTTAAATGAGAACTTGGGCTTCTTTGCGTTTTTTCAAATGCTCATCATAGAACAGGCACGTTAATGCATCATGAATAAACATTATGACACTACCATACCTCATAAGATTTCTTAAAATAATTGTCATGTGTGTGATCCTATATCTGATGGCGGAATGAATCCTATCATGACCTGGAGAGGACGTCGACTGACAACATATGAACGGTTCTAATGACTCACCTCCCGAGATTTGATTGCGCAGCTAAACTAGCCAATCATATCGCGCTGCGAAACTGTGCAAAATCAGAATGATGCAATCAAGACAAGACATGCTTTAACTATTATGAGAGAGGGTATCTAACGGTGTTTTTTTTACAAGGACTCACATCAATACCTTTGGAAAAACTAATTTCAAAGTGACACACCTAAAAACCTATTGACTTAAACCAAAAATTTTCTTATATGAATCTTTGGACATAGGTGAACTGCGGTTTTAAGTGATAACACACGCATTACAAGTGTTAAAGATCAGTCTTACAACAAATACAATACGTGTGAAAATGTGCTGGTCTATTAACATGCTTCTGAATTAAGCAAAAGTTCTAATACACATCGTTACACCATACATCACTAACCCCATCACCGGGGCGTTGGAGCCACTACTTACTTCTTAAATAAAAGATGACAGGTTCTCTTGGCTATGTGGGAGGAGTTGAGGTGAAAAGTCCTTTCATGTATTAATGAGGGGGGTATTTATAGCCAAGGGTGAAACTGACCCTTGTGGTTGTTCGACTACCCTCATGACCATTCGACTTCCATGAATTTCTGACTTACATGACTCTATATTCAACAAGTGGGTCTCTTGGACTTCTACGTTACATCGCATTGGTTGACAACAAGGCCATAGTGGACATGTGAGTAACATGACTCATGACTTGACTCGACATGACTTGACATTAGAATGCTAGTATATCTGTGTTGCTACTGGAGTGCATGTTGAGCTAGAGTGTTGTTGAGTGATGGATGTCTTCATGGTGTACCATAGCTTCACCTATGCATGGTGAAGTGCGCAGAGTCTTTGATGGTCCTTGGTTCGCTTGATGAATCTTTAGCATGTTGTTCCTTGCTTTCATGGTGGAAGCCTTCACACGATCACTTGTTTGCGAAGGTGCATGTTCATCGTGCTCGTCCACTTCGCATGCTTCGTTCTTTTATCCATTGGTGAACCTATCTATCTACATGTGGTCTCCTCATTCATCCCATTCATCATCTTGACATGTTTGTTGGTGTACCTGTACCTATAGTCGCTCATGATGAGACGACATCAAATCCAAAACCTCCTAGTTTACCATAACACATGATCATTCGAATGCAAGTGACCAGGAGAGGCAGGAGGGTTGTGATGCGGGATGATGGCTCCAGGTAATTTTTGATGAAAACTGCACAAGAGTCACTAAGGGATGGAGACAAGCGATGTGAGTCAGCAGTGACTGTCTCCAAGGTCTAGCTCGGCCTAGAGGAAAAATTGCACACATTTGGGGAGGAACAATCCAGGCTGCCAGAAGACAAAATAGGCATGCTCTGTGCATTTTCCGAAACAAACAGTCAGTCGGGGCTCGACAACCGAAATTGCGTAATTTTCCAGAGGAATGGGCTGGGTTGTAGGAAGGGCCAACAGGCAGGGATTAAATTTTTTTTCTAGGGAACTACCTGGGGGACTGGCAGCCAGATCTGTGCAATTCCCAGAGGGAACTGCCAGTTGGCTGCAAGGATCACTGGAAGCTAGATCTGCGCAATTCTCAGAGGAAACTGCCATTTTGTTGTTGGGGTCACTGGCAGCCAGATCTGTGCAATTCCCAGAGGGAATTGCCAGTTGGCTGCTCAGGTCACTAGCAACAGAAACTGCGTAATACCTGGAGGGAATAGGTAATTTGCTACTTGGAGTTGCCGGGTGGGAAAATCACAATAAGGCTAGGAGGCCGACCTGCTGATCATCTCTACGCAATTTCTAAGCTGAGATGACTGATGGGCAATGGGAGGCTTGCTCATGAGTACTGCGCAATTGCTTAGATGAACAGCTGGCCGATTGTTTGGGTGGCTAGCATGAGAGATGATTGAATTTCTTGTGGGAATCACAACTTGAAATAAATAACTTGGTGCTTCTGCACTGTTCTGGTTGACAATCGATCGAGTCGAAAGAAGGGTGATGGTTTAGCTGTTAGTGAGGATTCTGGTCGTCAGAACTTCAGCAAAAATGACTAAGTGTGTGAACAATCAAAATATGCATAGGTGATCATACGAACACACACTCGCATGACTTGAGGATGAAACGACCAAACCACCCAGACACACATGTTTAACAAGACCAATCGACGGTGCAAGTGACAAGCGCTACACTCGTGATTAATCATTTATGATCAAGACGATGCTTGTGCAATAGTGAATGTGACTCTACGTGTGAGCGTGACAGATGCTTTCATGGCAAATAGAACAAAAACATACGAAGAAAAGACTTTGAGCATAACTAGAAAAAGGTCGCAAGCATGACCTAGAAATAAACATGTAGGCTTGAGTGCAATAAATAAGAAAGGTGAACGTAAAGACTCGCACGAGCTCATGTAGTGAACCTGAGTGTGTGTAGTCATCAAGTGAAACTCTCCAAGGGAGGTTTTGAAATTGGTGTAGGCCAAAACTTCGGAGGGTGGCTGTAGCCGCTATAACACTTGGCGACACACTGGTAGAACTCTAGCTTATCTTTTTTAGTTCATTTCTAGCATAGGGTCTTGGTCCTTCGGGGAGTATTATATCATTGTGCAGGTTACATCAGTTTCCCTACTTAACCCATGGACATACAAATCTCAGTGTTTCAAATCTGGGAAGGGTAGTTTAGCCTGCGAGTTGAAGTTTTTCAGAGTATAAGTTTTCATCTCTGGTGTTGCTCCACTACCAGTAGGCCTTGACAGTACCCTGACAGATTCACGTGGGAACACACACATTTCTCCACTACCAGTGAGCCTGATCAGTACCCTAGTGGAGTTGCATGCTTCACCTCTTTGTCCAGGAAGACTTTCTCTTCTTTTGTCTTTTTATTTTTTAAGAGAACTATGCATAGGAACTTATTTATTTTTGGGGTGGAAGAGGGATCCTGACTTATTGACAGAAGAAAAGGTTGTTCCTTCATAGAAGCATGTAGGACCTCTGACATAGATTTGCTCGTTTAGATTTTTCCCCTTCTTCGTTTCTACTAATTGGATTAGCTTCAACACATAGAGCAGAAAGTTGAGTACAAGCATGGGGCTTCCCAGTGTGGACACAGGTTCATGGTTGGACCAAAGCTTCCCTTACAAATGGTTCATATTTTCCATTAGGACTTCATCGGCCGAAGGTTGTAACCAAGCAGAGAGAAAATGAACAGTAGCCCCACTACATTGTGTGAGAGTGCTTTGGCGATGGTTTGCTTAATCTTGGTGAATCCGTGCTTTTCTTTCTTTCCCTGAGTGTACACTAAATCTTTCTTAATCATGTCTAATAAGGGATTGACTATTTGTGCATAATCCAAGATAAACTTTTGGAGAAAGTTTATCTTGCCCAAGAAGGATTGCATAGCTTTCTTGTTGATTGGGTGAGGAATCCATGTCATTGCTTGGTCCTAGTCTAGATCCATATTGATCCTGCTCTTGGCAACAATGTGTCCAAGGAGGTTCCCCTCTGACACGAAGAATACAGTCTTCTTGGGATTCAGGGAAATCCCATATTCCCATAGTCACATCATCGAGGTATACCACCATGCTATGTCCATAGTGCGTTGAAATGTTGTGCATGCGTTTACAAGGCCAAATTGCATTTTTCCATATGTGAACGTACCCCACTTGGTACGGAAAGTAGTTTTCAGTCTGCCAAATTATGCTACCAGAACCTAATTAGATCCTGAAACACCATCAAGGAGAGAGAACATCTTTGCCCCAAATACTATTTGCAAAATATGGTCCATAGATGGCATGGGGTAGTGGTCTTTGTCTGAGGTGCAATTAACGTTTCGGAAATCGACACACAAGCATATTTCCCCAGACTTGTTTCATACAGGCACAAGGTTGGAGACCCAAGTGGAATGACGAACTTTATATATGATCCGTGCATCCAACAATTTAGTAAGCTCTTTCTGTATGAGGGGTTCAAGCGACGGATATACTTTTCTCAGCTTTTGTTGATATGGTCTGACCCCTTCCTTTATTAGGATGATATGTTGGATGATCCGTATGTCTTAAGTTTTCAAGTCATCATACGTCCGTGTGAACACATCTCAGTACTGTTTGAACAAGTGGATGAAGGCTTGCCATTCTTGCTGTGTACAACATGTGCCAAGATTAACAAACTTTGGATCCTTTTCTGTTCCCAGGTTTATAAGTTCATGCCTCATGGTGGAACTATTGGTATTGCTATTTCTTGACCCTTGGAACTACTCTTGCAAGTCATATAGCTTTTCCAGTGATGCCACACCTTTTGTGATAATGTGGCCTTTCATGTCATCAAATCCTATTTGCAGAGAGCACTCGTGCTCGTCATCATCTATTGCTGTATCTTTGAAAATGTCAACGTCATCATTAAACACACATAAGTTAGTTATGTTGTCTAGGATAGAAGCTTTGTACAAAATTTCAATAGTAAATCTATCCCTAATTGGTGACATTCTTGAGGCTGCATTTGCTAGTGCATTAGGAGCTGCATTATGCGTACGCGACACAACAATGATATTAAATGCTTGAAAGTTTGAGATTAGTCAACATACCTCTACTTGGTAGTTTTTTAGATGTGGTCATAAACACTGAATGGTGTCACGTACTTGCCGTACCACTATCTCAGAATCACCTACCACTTTAAGCATGACCACTTTGAGGCTGATGGCCTTTTGTAAGCCCAACACGAGTGCTTCATATTTTGCTACATTTTTCATGCACTCAAAATCCAAGCATCTTGACACCAAATGTTTCAAGTTGCAAGGTTCGATCAGAACAAGCTTGAATCTTGAGCCACCCTGTGTCTTTGATTCATCAAAGTACAAAGTCCACAACTCATATATACACAGACTGCTTGATGTGCTAGTGCTATTGCTACTACTACTACTATTAGTACAATGTGTTGTACAAGTTTCATTACCATCAGTTGGGCAAGGAAGGAGTCCCAACTATGTGTCTGGTGGGGTTGGAGCTGGCCGTGCAGGATAACACCCCAACGTAGTCTCAAGGAGGCAGTTGCCAAAAATGAGTTCTGCGAGAGTTAACAGTTCATTCTCACCATTGGCGGGAGTGATATTATGCTTCATGTACCTCTTGGATTCCACTGGGATTTACTTGCACTTGTCCTTGTGTGGAAGCCAAATGTGAGACCAGTCTGTAGCAGAATATCCATCCACCTTACTGGATCAGTCCCTACTGAGTAATAGAGCATACGCTTCTGGGATGTCCACAACCACTACGTTGATACATTGGTGCACTTGACTATCGTGGATAGTCAAATGATAATGTTCTTGTAATTCACCAATGAATGGTACTGATGTTCAATCAAGTTGGATGATTCGCGCATTTGTCCCACTCCACTGTACATTGATCCTTTTAGTGATGGAGAGTGGCATGATATTGGTTATGAAACAGGAATCAACCAAATAGTTGTGAACATTGTAGCTGAATATTTCAAAAGATGATAGAAATGAAGGGAAACCTGAGTTTTTTTCTTCCATTGAGTTTTCTTCTACTGTTGTCTATCCCAAAGCACGCAACAAGATATCTCTATGACTCTGGATCTTAGCCAACTCCAGCAAGATGATGTTTTTTTGGCTTGTTGGGGCCTGACCCATGTTTAGAGTTAAGTAGCTAAACAAATCCATCTACTACTGGCCCTTTCGACCATAGTCTGTGGAGCACAGACTGAGGTCTCACTCAAAGTAGTATGGGAGGGTGATGAACCAGGTTTCCGCACCCTTGAGATGTCTAAGAGGTTCGACTGGTCCATTTTTTGTTCCTACGGATAGGTTTCTTTGCGCACTTTCCCATTCCTTGTAGCCTAATACACTTCCTTCGCGCAACCGTAACCAAGGGCTGTGGAGCTCTCGCACCGCGCTCTATGCTATTACTCGAGATCTTACTTATCTTCTAGTACTAGTTAATTACCTTTGCCTCCTTGAATGTCTTAAGTTATAATTAGTTAAACAAAAACATTCATATAGGTTTGCACAGTAAATAAATAGTATACTTGAAATTATATACAATCATGCATTAAACCAGGAAAAGATACACAGAAATGTAGTAAAAATTTTCTTTGTTAATTCTCCCAATAGTTCTAGACTCAACCTACCCCGCGCACTCGGCTGCAGCGGTCCACACACTTAGCTGCAGACTACTAGGCCTCTGCAGACTCAGTTGTAGAGCCTTCTCCTACTCAATGATGCATAGACACACTTTAAACTTCGACTCAATCACTTAAACTTCTTCTCTTCTTCTATTCTCTCCTCTATTAGTTATCTTATACACTTAGAGCCTTGCTCTATTTATACAATTCCATGGTTCATGGACCATGGGTAGGTCTATCCAGCTGACATTACATTACGAAAACAATGGCGAACAACCCTATGACTCTATTATAATTTTTCACCCCGCGCCCACAATTCGCGGAGCTTTTACAAAAATATTCAGTCAAAACTTGGGCTTTAAGCCCAAAAACGTGCCTTGGGGGGATTCCATGCCCAACAGGCCCCCAACACAAACATCGTGACTCACCCTCGAGTCACCCTGTCGCTGCAAAGAACTTTGCGTGGAGTCCCTCCAACTGTGCTCGAATTGCGGCAAGGTCAGCAGTGCACTCAGTTGTTGCTTCTTGCATCTGTTACATGCATTGTTCCGAGACTACTATGTCAGAAGTTCTCCTCTACATCAGTGCATGCATCCCCTGCATGTGTACGAGCTTTCCTTCAATTTTTGTTGTGAGGGTGAAGGCCTCGTCGATCCAAGGCTGAACGTGTGCCTTTAGGACTACTTCCTTGTGTCGTGCCGCGTCCACCTATTCTTTAACCACTTTGGCTTGTTGCATCCGGGTGAGCCTCTGGGTGAGGGCCACTGTTTGCATAGTTCCTTTGACACTACCATACTACTGTTGGATTTCTCGTGCCTCTGTCTCTAAGTGCTGGATGTTGGGGTCATCCTACAGATTTGTGAGGACCTCAATTCATTCTTCCAACATGTTGGTGTAGTCTCGCACTGCAGTGCCAATTTCATCTAGTCCTACTGTGATAGTCCTAGTCCGTTATTCTTTGACTTTCTGAGAGTTGGATGGTTGCACCTTTGACCGCAGCTCAACGATCTGAAGGTTCAGCTCCAGCTGAACGTTTGTCATCTCATCCCGTGCCTCATGCACCCCTACTGCTAACCTGTGGATGCGCGCCTCTACTGAAGTGTCTGCTGAGATGACCAACTCTTGGACGCTTTGACGAGCTTCATCTATGACCTATACTAGCTGTCGACTCTGCAACACCACTTCATCGCGCTGCAAGCTTAACTGTTCCATATTGTTTTTTTTCTCATTAACGACTTGCACTGCACGACTCTCCCTAGCCCGCAATTTTGCAATTATCCCATCCTACAGAACGTATAAGGTGTCCCACAGGAGTGCAGGAAGGTTGATACCGAGGCCCTTCAGCGCATTAATCATAGGCTTGTCGACTTCATTTACTGTCACTAGTTCCCTTTCTGGTAGCACTACAGTAATCGTCACCCGAGCATGCATCAAGTGTTATGTTGTCATTGTTTCGACTGCGAGGTTGGTTGAAAGGGTACCAGCCTGAGGTGTGCACATATGCAACTCCTATAGCTGCGCTATGAGGCCCCCCAACACAATCTGGTTCTCCTACATGAAATGTTGGAGGGCCTTGGAGGTGACATCTTGCACTGTCTCGTCAATGTCGTGTGGATCACCCATAGTTAGGGTGATTGGGTCAATAGACAAATTCGATACCTTGACCTTCTTGCGTGACCCTCTCTGCTCAGCTGGGTGATGTCGCTTCAATAGTGTTGACGCAGTTTGTGGGTCCACACTTCCCTCTTATTCCTCTTCTTCCTACCCATGTGAAGGCGACATTTTGCCCTCGCATGCCTTCGCGGTTGCCTCCTATGTTGTTGTTGCTCTTGTGGCCTTTTGTTGCTCAGTTTCTATCTGTGCAGCTTCCCGCGCCACCCACAATTCTACTATCACTACCTCCTTCATTATATTTTCTGCCAACTATGCAATGCGCACCTAGGCCTCATATTTCTTCCTCTGTGCCTTCGACTTCTATATCTCTGCGATGTCTGGAGTGTGCCACTTCGACGGCCATGCCTCCAATATGTTAAAGATTATGTTGTCTGTGGCTACAAAGGGTAGCTTTCTCCATTATTTGGTCAGGTCTTTGCTTGCTCTGATGTAAATGTTATGGATGTCCACTTTCAATTCCATGAAACTCTACAGGCTATTGCAGACAGTGGACGACAACCGCGGCTTGCAGTCGATCCCCATTCTGAGGTTCATCTCCATGAACACCTAGAATATTTTGCTGTCGTGGATCCTCTTGGCATCCTTTGTGCCCAGAGAAAAGCGTACTTCATGGCGTTTGGCAAATCCTTGTCAATTGTGGGGAATTGACTATCTTTCGGTAATTCCCCTGCCACGAGCACTATGGACAGTAGAAGCCATGCATAGTGTAACATTTTTCCCTATTCTTGAGCTTCGTGACAATTCTCCAAAAAACTCCTTGCAAAGGAACTCAGACCAGTTAAACTGGACCACCTTTAGACACTGCTCAGCTAGTGCTATCACCGACATAGGTACCTTGTGTACGCAGCACTTGCGCATAACCTTACCGGACAGTATTTGGGTTGCCACTTTCACTACCTTGTCATTGATGCTGGATATGGCGTAGCCCCTTTTGCTTCTTTGCCAGCTTGTAATTTTTCTTCGTGGCCTCTGCAATGGCCAAGTCATTGCTTTTCCCTTCTGATATGTTCGCGAGGTCCTCTCCTTTGCATGGAAGCTGGGAAATGCGATGAATCAAGCCTGCTGTGATGGGGATGGGCTCCTCCAGCCAGAAACACCCATCATGCACCAAGCAAAGATGCTACCTGATGATGAAAATGGTTATTGGGGCGCAGTGGAAATGCGGCACCCAAAGTAGGCTCAGTAGCCCAACTTTTTCCACTTTGCACAACCACTTTTGCGGCTCCAATTCTGTAACTCCGACTGTGGTGTTCTTCTTGGGCTTCATGAGGTGGGGGGTTTCAAGTTGAGGGAACTACTCGTGGTCAGCAAGGTCCCAATATTCGAATTTTAAGCTCGACACCCGTCCCAGGTGCGTGCCCTAAAAAATAATGTTGTCGGGGAGAAGCAGGGTCTGGAGCAAGCTCTTGGTCTCATCAAGGTCCTTGGGCACTTTAGCCTTCTCTTTTCATGGGAGGAAATTGGTGGGCAGATTTGTTGGCGGGTGCGCAGGCTGAGTTTCCTACTCCATGCCTTCATCCTCGTCCTCTGTGATGATAAGATCCTCCAAGTCTTCTTCTTCTTCATTAGTATCTATGGTGACGGCTTTCCCCTTCTCCTCCATTGACATCTTGGTGTGCAGCGGGTTCCACGGGGACACACATACGGGACCTATTGCTTGTTTGTCCTTCTTGGGTATTGGAGTGCACGATGATTTTAGGATTTCTGCCACAATCTCGGCACCTTCCGGGGAATCCCCTACAGTTAGGGCATGCACACCCTCTTTGACAGTCATTTATGTTATCTCCATAATGTCCTCAGCTATTCCCATCATGTTCGTCCCAAAATCTAGCACTCGCAAACTCTCGGGCTCAATCAACTCTTGGCACACAACAATCAGGGCTCTGTTCAATAGCTCAACTCGTAAATGACCAAGTGCTTTTTGCTGTGAAGCTCATTGTATTTATAGCACTTTTTGAATTTGAATTCGATCGTTCCCCATGTTACATAGTATTTTGTCACTGTCCCTGTTACCCCTTCTCCCATACATTGGAGGACTTATTCTGGGACCTGTGAGAAGTGACATAACCTGAAAACTCTTGCATTGTATCCCCTTGAGTATGTACTTCATATGCCCTTAAGACACCTTCTGCAAAATACCCATAAAAATAGCCCTTTTTCCATTGGCACTGTTACACAGTGTATCACTCGCGCCAATGGGGGAAATCCTCTAAAGAGGGTGCTCCAGCTGGCACTCTGTCTTAGAGTCACACTCGCGCCAACCCATTTGGGTAAAGTTTTTAACAACCCAACTTGCAAAGGTTCTTCCTAACCTATTCATGAACTGATTCCAGTTTGAGTTAGTTCAGTTGGGCTTCGAATCTCCATAGAAGGGAAGTAGTTCTCCACCTCTCATGGAAGCTTCCTAATGATAAGGAAAATCCCATGAATCTTGTGGATGATCTTACCTCCTTCTCCTCTCTCTATATAAGCTTGTCCTTTTGCCTTTGACAAGCTAGTTAGTAATTCTACTCTTCAAGCTCCAAATTCTAAGTCCCAAAGTCTACGAATTGCTAAGCTCATGCTACAAGAGGCCTTGCTCATCCCCATAAGGCTATATCTTTAAGGAGGTGATCTTTGTCCAAGTAACCAAGGAGAGAGAGAAGCTTGGTCCCCATTCCCAACAAGCTTTGCAAGGCATGTGTTGTTGATCACCCAGCCAAAGGAGGATTTGACGTCAGAACTTGGTTGTATTCTTCTTTGTTTATCAATAATAATAGATGACTATCATTATGGTTCCACTCTTATTGTCTTTATAATGATGTTTGAGTTATATCCTTTATGACTAATATATAGTTGCATTTCTTGGATTTTATGCTTGTATTTGTGTTGTTCTTTGCATGTGCAGGTGTCCGTTCACAAGGATCGTGGGGATTGTGACCAGCTGGAGCGAAAGAACGGGAGCGACGACTCTTCTACAAATACTAGCATTGGATTCGAGGTAGGCCCTCATCATCAGTCTTTACTTTGGAATTAGGAGACTACGTGTTAGCATTGTTTGATTGTTGCTAGACCCCATTTAGGCTAGTGGGATTGCCTCTGTCCGTAGAGGGGATTTATGTACACAACAATTTGGCGACTCCACTGCTATCGGCCATCGGTGGCATCGACCCGACCGATTCAGATTTAATCACCTTTGATCTCAAGAGCCATGTCCTAAGACTGCCTCATTAGATCGCCTTCCTCATTCAAGTCATCATCAATTCGAAAACGATTCATCGTACAGTTATTGATGAAGGCGCGTCAACTTGCATCATGTCTGTTGCTTGTTGGAAAGTGATCGGGTCTCTGACTTTGAGCCAGTCTCCCACGACGCTGGAAGCCTTTGATGGGAGAGAATATCGTCCCTATGGTATCTTTCAACGATTGCCGATTACTTTGGAAGGGAAGACCGTTGAAGTGGAAGTTGAGGTCGTTGATACAAATCTTACTTAAAACCTCTTTTTGGGCCGGAGCTGGACATATGCCATGCGTGCCATGGCTTCGGCCCTCTTTCATGTCATTCATTTCCCTCATCAGGGGAAAATTGTCACGGTAGACCAGCTCTCCTTCTTCGCTTCTTCTTCCGGAGGCAATGTGCCTTTCGTGGAGCATACCTCCATCCCCTTCGAGAGTGTGGGAGCTGGACTCTTCAAAGATCTCGCCCTCATGGGTGTCTTTTCACTCCCACCTCCCAACCTCGCCTCTATCAGTATGATTTCGGTTTGTTCTGATCCTTGGGTTCTTCCCCCCATTGACTAGATAGAATTGTGGGGTGAGGAGATGCCGTTGAGTCCCGCTGAGCTCAGCTACATCGAAATTGTTGTTGTATCGGCTCCTCTTGTTGAATATGCTTCTTTAAGCGGGGCTCTTGCCTCATACGAATATTCCCCTTGGCTTGGAGAATACGCCTCCTCGGATCCGTTAAAGGAAATATTTCCTTCTGACTAAGCCATCATAGAGACCATGTCTCTCGAGGAACCTCTGTGGTTCAATCTTCATCATCGTTCCTCGTTTCTCCCTACCCTTCAGGAAATGTTGGCTTGTCTCGAGCGGTTTGCTCCTTGTCTCCCTTCATAATCCCTTCAGACACCCATTCAAGTGTATCAAGTGTCTTCTGAAGGGAATTTGGGGAACATTATGCAGACTCAACCATCGACATCTCTGTCAAACCAGGGATTGTTGAGCACATCTACATAGGATTCACTTGCACTCCTGAGGAAATTCAAATCTATATAGCTCTTTTTCGCGATTTTCGTGACGTCTTTGCCTGGTATTATGAAGAGATGCCCGGAATTGATCCAAGCATTGTGGTGCATGAGATACCTACGTATCCAGGAGCTAAACCTATTCGTCAGCGTTTACACCCCATGCACCCCCGGAAGGCTGCAACAATGAAAGTGGAAGTTGAAAAGCTTCTTAAAGCTGGCTTCATTTACCCCATCCCACTCATAGATTGGGTCTCTAACATCGTCCCTGTGGATAAAAAGCAGGGTACTATCTGAGTCTGTGTCGATTATCATGATATTAATCAAGCTTGCCCAAAATATAACTACCCCACACCCTTCATTGACCAGTTCATTGATGAGTGTTCTGGGAGTGAGATATATTCGTTTATGGATGGATTTTCTGGATATAACTAGATTAATATCGCACCAGACGATCAACACAAGACAACCTTTATCTGTCCGTGGGGTACTTTCGCTTATAAAAAGTTCCCTTTCGGTCTCAAGAATGCCAACGCCACTTTCCAACGTGCAATGTCTTATGCTTTTCATGATATCCAACACATCGTGCAGTCTTATCTGGATGACCTTCCCACTCATTCAGCTAAACGCCAAGACCATCCGTCGCATCTCCACGAAATTTTTCTCCGTTGTTGACACTACCATATTCGACTTAATTCGCATAAGTGTGTCTTCTCCATGGAGTTTGGCCGACTTCTCGAGTTTATTGTCTCCCAAGAGGGAATTCGCTTGGATCCCCTTAAAGTCGAGGCCATTTTGAATCTTCCTCCCCTGCTCTTTGCGGAAACTGCAGAGTTTGCAGGGTAAAGCAAACTTTTTATGAAGATTCATCCCGAATTATGCCGAGGTCGCAAAAGGTTTCACGCAGTTACTGAAGCACGACACCCCGTTTCGATGGGATGCCATAGCTCAAGAGTATTTTGAACATCTTAAAACTCTTCTGGTTTCCGCCCCTTTGTTGTGCCCTCCATATTACCATCATGATTACAAGTTGTATCTGGCCGCTGCTGATACCACCATCGGCATGGTTCTTGTTCAAGATGACCATGATGGCACTAAACATGTTATTTATTATCTTAGCCACAATTTGTTAGACACAGAATCTCGATATGGTTATGTCAAAAATTTGGCACTAGCCGTTGTTTGCGTCGTCCAACGCTTCCGTCATTACATCTTGTTGCGTACTACAACAGTGATCTCTGATTGCAACCCAATGACGTACATTTTGTCACGTCAGTTCTTGGGGGGCAAGTACTCGAAGTGGATAGTCATCCTCCAAGAGTTCGACTTGGAATTCATTGCTGCCAACTCTAAGAAATCACTTGTCTTCGTTGAACTGTTGTGTTCTTTGCCATCTACTGCTGCCTCCTCTCAGTTAGAGGATTTCATTCCGGACGAGACTCTCTTCCTCATCACCACCCTCGATCCCTAGTATGGGGATATTATTGTCTACTTACGGACATCCTCCTTTCATCTCGAGACATCTAAGGATGCTCGCCGACGGATCCGCCATCAAGCCCAACCATATTGCATCGTTGGAGACACCCTGTACCATCTCGGCGTTGATTTTATTCTTCACCGATGCTTAACTCTCGAAGGCGCAGAGAGAGTTTTAAATGACTGCCACTCTGGTGCCTGTGGCGGTCACATGTCTGGATATGCCACTGCACAAAAAATCCTCCATGCTGGTTATTTTTGGCCTTCCATTTTCAAGGATTGCATTTTTGTCATCCGTCCATGTCATGAGTGCCAAAATTTAGAAACGGAAGATGCATGCACCCCCTGCTCCACTGCACCCCATTGTTATCGTCGGTCCTTTTACTAAATGGGGCATCGATTATATGACCTGTAACCCTCGCTCGGCCGGGGGGCATGGGTACATCATCGTTGTTGTTGATTATTTCATGAAATGGGCCGAGGCGATGCCTACATTGTTTGAAGACAGTCACACCGTGTCACAGTTTTTGTTCAAACATGTTATTTTGCGGTTCAGAGTCCCCCAAGCCATCGTCACTGATCACAAAAAGTATTTTCGTAATCACATGATGACCGAGCTAACAACCTAGTTGGGCCTACGGCATGATAGTTCAACCCCATACTATCCTCAGGCAAACGGTCAAGTGGAAGCCGTGAACAAGGTCTTGGTCACGATGCTTCAACGAACTGTTCGTATGCATAAGTCCAATTGGCATTTGATGTTGTTCTCTGCTTTGTGGGCCTACCGTACCTCCGTGAAGGACGCCACCGGTTTCACTCCCTTTCAGTTGGTTTACGGATTGGAGGCTACCTTCCTATTGAGTGTGAGATTCCTTCATTAAAGATAGCCGTCGAATTTCTCCCTAATACTACTCCAGTAGAAGAGCGCCTTCTTTACTTAGAGCGACTGGACGAGACTCATCATCTAGCCTCCTTAGCTATTGAAGCACAAAAGAAGCGAGTGAAAAATCACTTCAATAACACTGTTCATCCCCGCTATTTCATTGAGGGAGACTTAGTACTGCTCTATGATCAAGCTAACGATAAGCTGGGGGCAGGAAAATTCGAGCCTATGTGGCACGGGCCCTACATTGTGAAAATAGTTTTACAAAAAGGGGCCTACGAGCATATTGATTATGAAGGGAATCCCCTGGATAAGCCCCGAAATGGGCTTTATTTGAAAAAATACTATGCATGAGTCCAAGCACTCTCTTTTTTGTATATGCGTGTGCTTTCAGCAAGTGTGTTGTGTGTGCATGTTTTCATGTTTTTTTTCTTGGTGTGTTGGTGTGATTACCGCTTATTGTGTCTTTTTTCTTCTTGGACAGATGTCTGGATCACCTTACGTTGGTTTCGCTGATGGTGCCTCCCGCAGTAGACACAACTTGTCATCTGCAGCATGGGTGATCTTTGATCCTCATGGTGAGTTAGTAGACATTCAAGGGATTTGTCTAGGTTGTACAACAAACAATGTCGCTGAATATAGTGCTGTGATTGAATTATTAGCTGAGGCAATTAACCTCGACATTCGAACATTAGTTGTGAACTTGGACTCTCAGCTTGTCGTCCACCAACTCAACGGGCGTTATTCCCTCAGAGATCATTGGATTTTAAGGTTGTATTTATGTGTTAAATTGTTAGAAAGGGATTTTGATTTCATTACTTATCAGCATATTCCAAGACGACTTAATACGTTAACCGATGCATTAGCTAATTATGTGTTGGACAGGAATTTTCATAACATGTAATTCAGCATAACATAAGAAGCATAAAGTCCAATAAACCATAAAACATATGTATATATATATATGTGTGTGTGTGTGTGTGTGTGTGTGTGTGTGCATCCAAAATGTTTGCACCGCGTGCATCATCAAAAAATAATACATGTTTGTTTGAGTACATCCGGAGACAACATGTCTCTCAAAAAATATGCATAGAAAAGAAAAAGCCTAGATATCTAGTCTCAGTGGTGCTCATGGTAGCACGTCACCGCTCGCACTAAACGTCTCAGGAGTCGGTGGATGCGAGTTGGCACCCCCACCGTGTGCCTCTGGTATGCTAGAGGGACATCCGCTAGCTGAGCATAATATAGAATCCCTCGAGTGATAGCCTCAAGGTTCTGAATGAGCTCTCCTCTATCACCACCCTCCTCCTAAGGATCCGCTGTTGCTGCTACTGTTGGGTGTCTCCTCGCAATGGGAGACATGCCAGCTGGACGCTCCAGGCCGACATATGCATATGCATATAAAGGTCATTAGGACAAGCATGTACTAACAAAAAAAAAATATCATAAAAAACACAAAATCAAAAAATGCGATTATACCAATCTCCTCGTCCCAGTCCTCTCCCTCCGGCAGAGGGAGGTTAGGGTCTCTGGTGAAGTCTGTCGCTGCATATGACCAATCCTCCACCACAATCAGTTTGTGGCGAAGCCACCTGAAAAACTCAGGTCTGAAAGACATTTGCTGACCGCCGCCACCCCTCGGCATCAGTGCCACCCATCGAGCCATCCTCGGCTCTCGAGGTGCCGGGTCACAAACAAAGGCCCCTTGGCCCTGGAAGCTTGGCACATGTTCCAAGAAGAATGTCACCAAGATGGAGCCATATCCGAACTGTTGCTTGGCCTTGGTCAGCTGCCTGTTCATATTGGTCATCACTGCTGACGCCCAATTGAAGACTCTCGGGCTAAGGCACTCTGTCGCCAAGATCAGATGGTTCTTCATGGCTTCAAGGGGCGCCTGTACCCCCACAGCTCGTGTGATGGTGAACAAAAATGCTCTGAGTGTCAGTTCCAGGACAGTGGGGATATCCACCTTCGAGCTGCTCGACCCATATCTTGCATCCGGGCAAACTCGAGCCTTCACCTCATCCATCTTCTCTGCAGATGGCTTGCTATCGGCCAGTCGACGCACTGGCCCCCGTCGCGACAATCCAGTAAGGAAGTAGACATCAGATACGTCCAACTCCAATACTTGGTCCCATATTCGGAACACCTATTCCTGTACGTCCCACAAGTTGATAAAATACTGTAAGAGCTCTGGCTGAGCTCGTAAATAGGACAACAGGAAATATTTCTTGAGCCCACACACTCTGAGATCCTCCATGCAGTCCTCATCTGCTAAGGCCAATGTGTCCACTTGGTCATGTTCTTGTTCTTTCCACACGATCACCATTGTCGCGTATTTCCCTGCAAGCACAAGCCCAAAATCATGAATTACACTCTTGTGTCACTTAAAAATGCAGAGAAATATGGTTTAAATTTGTTAAAATTGACCAAAAAACCCACGCAGCCGTTGGCGCGACTGTTTCTAAACAGTCACACCATGGGCGCGTGCCCTTTGGGAAAGTTGCCCCATTGGTGCGGGTCCGTGCCCGAAACCCGTGCCATTGGGCGCAACCCTTAATTTTAAAATCCTCCCTGTAGGGGATGAAAAAACAAATTTTAAACGAATAGAAATGGATTAAAGGAAGAGACCTCTTACCTGACACTGACGGTGCTTCGAATGGCCAACTGGATTTGTCGAAATCGTCGATTGAAGATCGCACAAGAAAAGCCCTAATGTCACTCTCCAAAGGTAAAAAGTGAAAAGTAATTTTTTGTTTTACGATTTTCACCCATTTTATAACTTTTTGACCCCTAAATAAGTTTTAAAAGTCATTTTATGAATATTTTAATGTATATTTGTGTCAAAAATGGATTTAACACCGGTTTCTTGTGCAACGACAGGTGTTTGTGCGGCTTAGGCGACGAAACAAGTTGTATTTTATACTTTTTTAGACTCGGTAAATACACGAAAAAGTCACTTTGGAGTCACCTTTTTGCTCTTTTCTGACTCTCTAAATGTGAAAAGAATGCCGAGTTGGTCCTCTCGACTCGTTAAATGTGAATGAGAGGTGGTCGTCTTTAAACCCTTTTCCGACCGTGTAAAAAACGAAAAGATTGTCGGACCCTTGTTGTTTCAGGTTCGTTAATGGTGACGAAGCGACGTGGTTTTGATCACTTTTTTACTTTTTCAGATCGGAATCACTACTTATGAAAAGTACTCCTCGATCGTAATGATCGGGCGATTCTTTCGAGCATTGTTTTATAATTTTTCGGGCTCGAGAGGCACAACTTTACGAAAAAGGACACCCATGGAGTTTACTTTCCGCTGTCTTTTCAAACTCCCTAAACATGAAAAGGTGTTGAGTTCTTCCTTTGTCAGACTCGTCAAAACTGAATGACATCAGATTCTGTCGAAATGACGCCTCCCAAGCATATGCTATCCCCATCAAGCTTGTTATCCAAAAATAACCAGGGTACTCGCCAGAAATGGTGGGGAAAAAGGAACCACAATTATCATCGTGTCGGCAGTATGTCGCTCTTGAACATGGCACTTGTCTGTGTTCATGTCTGGGTGGGGACATCTCATCTTGTTTTTACACTTGCCTCCGTGGGTTTGGGTTATCCTAGTTGACCTCTCGTTTGCTCATTGCTCTGTCACCAAGACCCCTGATCGTTTGATGTCAAATACTGCCAAGTCCACTGTCGTGCCGCCGATATGTTCAAGAGAAGTTGACCTTTGCAGAATACTCAACCTTCCTCTGATACCTCACACAAAACATTTTATCCTTCTCTGTCTCGTGTTGATGATGTGGGAAACATTATGGCCCACCTTCGATCAAGGCCACTTCCTGTCGACTTCAGCTCATTATCCAGGAAGTTGACTTAGAGACTCCCTTTAAGTTCCTTGGAACCTGCATGCCTCTATGGCAAGTTCTTCATGTTCGACGTGAGGTTTTCATCATTTGCCTCTGATCGAATGATTCTACGGGTGTTCGACACCAGCTCACTAATTCCTACACCGTAGATTGTATCGATAGTACCTTGCGGACCATTGTCATTATTGGTGGTACCTCTCACGTATGTTAACAGTTTTCATCATTGACTGGTAATCAGACGATGTTCTTGCATGTTCGACTTCGACTCCCATATTCGCGTGCTTGAACTTGTACTTTGTTTGGGTCGAGATGGAGTGGAAGACCCTGTATTTTGTCTGTTGAGATCTAGGTTGCGATTTTGTGGATTATTATAATCATTACATGACACATTCACTGGATGGCTGCGACCATGCCTGAGACTATTCATCAACCCTCGCTGGATGACTGCATCCATGCCTTGGATCCTATTTTTACGTACTCTACTATGGATGGCTGCACCCATACCTCATACATCATGTACTTGAGATATCAGTTGTACTCCGTGCAGGTTCTCCGGCGGCCGTATTTTCAGTCGATCATGTTCTTGTAAAGCATTTCACCCCTCTCTCTCTTGGGCCTCATGCTATAGGGGGCATCTCTTACACAGTTTTTTGTCACCGTCCCTGTTACCCCTTCTCCTATACATTGGAGGACTTATTCCGGGACCTGTGAGAAGTGACATAACCTGAAAACACTTGCATTGTATCCCCTTGAGTATGTACTTCATATGCCCTTAAGACACCTTCTGCAAAATACCCATAAAAATAGCCCTTTTTCCATTGGCACTGTTCCACAGTGTATCACTCATGCCAATGGGGGAAATCCTCCAAAGAGGGTGCGCCAGTTGGCGCTTTGTCTCAGAGTCGCACTCACACCAACCCATTTGGGTAATTTTTTTAACAAACCAACTTGCGAAGGTTCTTCCTAACCTATTCATGAACTGATTCCAGTTTGAGTTAGTTCAATTGGGCTTCGAATCTCCATAGAAGGGAAGTAGTTCTCCACCTCTCATGGAAGCTTCCTAATGATAAGGACAATCCCATGAATCTTGTCAATGATTTTATCTCCTTCTCCTCTCTCTATATAAGCTTTTCCTTTTTCCTTTGACAAGCTAGTTAGTAATTCTACTCTTCAAACTCCAAATTCTAAGTCCCAAAGTCTGCGAATTGCTAAGCTCATGCTACAAGAGGCCTTGCTCATCCCCATAAGGCTATATCTTTAAGGAGGAGATCTTTGTCCAAGTAACCAAGGAGAGAGAGAGGCTTGTTCCCCATTCCCAAAAATCTTTGCAAGGCATGTGTTGCTGATCACCTAGCCAAAGGAGGATTTGACGTCAGAACTTGGTTGTATTCTTCTTTGTTTATCAATAATAATAGACGACTATCATTATGGTTCCACTCTTATTGTATTTATAATGATGTTTGAGTTATATCCTTTATGACTGATATATAGTTGCATTTCTTGGATTTTATGCTTATATTTGTGTTGTTCTTTGCATGTGCAGGTGTCCGTTCATGAGGATCATGGGGATTGTGACCAGCTAGAGCGAAAGAATGGGAGCGACGACTCTTCTACAAATACTAGCGTTGGATTCGAGGTAGGCCCTCATAATTGGTATTTACTTTAAAATTGGGAGCCTACGTGTTAGCATTGTTTGATTGTTGCTAGACCCCATTTAGGCTAGTGGGATCGCCTCTGTCCGCAGAGGGGATTTACCTACACAACACCCCACAAATCTGGTTCATTAATTCTCCCTTGTCGGCAGATTTCCCCAAATATTTGCAATAAATCGGGTCTTAAATGCCTATCGCTTGCTCCATTTGGTCTTAAGTCGAGCATCCCATCATGAATAGTGACTTCAATAGTCACTTTCTGGCCAACCCCCACAACAGCGCAACCCCTAGTGTGCTAGCGCAGCTCCAACATCACACAGCTCTCGGGCAGAATAGTTTATAGTCCCACGCTTCCTTTCAACTTCCTAGAGTGCTAAGACTGTACTTCCTTTGGCTAGTAAAGTGGTTGCACCACCCCTATGAAGTTTCATCCTATCATCCATCATGTTTCCTGGAGAATACCCACCTTTTATTTACGGTTAATATCACGCATTTTACCATCAACAACATACTACCCTGGTCAATACGCTTAGCAATGTGCGGTCCAAGCCAAGGCATCAGACTGATCAATTTGTGGCGATAGTTCTTAAACCTGCCATTACGATCATACACATCCTGCCTTGTCACCCTGGTCTTTTTCCGAGAAAATCGTCCTTTATCTCAACATCCAGCTTCATGACTTCCATGTCCACCAGAGTGTTTTTCTTCCTTGATCGTACCCTTTCTTCTTCAATTTGTTGGAGTCTAAGACTTCCTTGTTGGATTTCTGCTTCCAAGGTTCCGTGAACGTCATATCTACCAGTGATATCGTGCATGGTCTAAGATCTCCAAGTACTATAGGGATTACAGAGGTTGCTTCATACTCCAACCTTGGTGGTGCCTGCGCAATCAAGTTTTTGCACGTGGTCCTATAAGCCTAGAGAACTGTAGGTACACGCAGGTCCCAGTCAGTCCGCTTCACATTGTGGACCTCGTTCAACACTTCGCCTAGTTTGTTAAAAGCTTCTGCGTGCATATTCTTTGGTGCACTTGGTATTTCCATATTTCATGGTTCCAACCAGAGGGGTCGTTCATGCCATTGCCTTACTCGCACCTTCTTACTGATCAAGTCTCCTATTGCGAGGACAGTGTGAATTCATGCAGGTTTCGCACCATATGCCTGTATCAACCTGGATAGGTGGGTGTGTGGGCTAGTTCATCCATCATGCTTATCTTTCAATTGCATCTAAGGCTTCCCAAACTGCATTCTCATCATCCTTCTACATTTGCGTCAGTCCTCAAAACTTCATTGGTGCGTACCCCACCATCTTGCGGGTGTAGCTCGCAGTACCCATTTCAGATTATTGAAACGTTGTTGTTCTGGTACTTTTATTTCAAATTTGTTCAAGAAGACATCCACCTCACTTAACTTGTCATATGTAGCCAGATCTCTTACCTCTGTCACTACACAGTGCAATGATCTCATCATTATGTTATAGTTGAGCGTGGTTCCCTCATGTAGTTGGTTCTACCATCGTTCTATCTCCTCATGAGAATTTGATGTGCAGGAGATTTCTCACTCCCAAGAGATTCGGCCATCCCTGGTTGGATTCACTCAATCTTTCTCATGCGTGGTTATCTTGTAGATGGAGTCTAGATCATTGTCATTGTCGTAGTCGCACACTGGCTCTGTGTAGTGCAATCCTTTTGTAGGGTCTAAAAGTACCACTACTCACAGTGACTTTTTCTCAAAGATCATCTTGTGCTCCTTAAGATTTATCACTCCATTCATGTTAGTGGCCCAATCTATTCCCAATAGCACGAGGTAGGGAATGTTGTCATCAAAAATATTTATCACTTCGAAATATGCTATCACGCTTTCTCCTTCAATAGCTACTATGATTCCTTACAATCTCCCTGTAGGTAGGATCTTTTGCTGGTTCGCCATCTACAGTTAGATAGGAGTAGTCCAGGCCTGCTCATGCACTACCATGTCTGCTTTGGTAGGACGTTCGCGTTCGATCCTAGATCTAGAATCACTTGGTCCATCTCATATTCCCCGATCTGCACAATCAATCTCATTTCCCTTCATGTTCGTGTCGTGTTCTTCCCTATCTTTTGGACTACACGCAATTCTCTTGGCGTGGTCCCACCGCATCTAGTTATGAGTTCTTGCATCCCCTTTACAACCTTTCTATTGCGCAATAGCTTCATGCATGTCTCCAAGAATGTAGTGAGCATTGGTGGGTCCATTTTCGACTCTAGTATGTCTTTATTTCCTGAAGTGGAGGAAAGAGCGAAGCTCCTATTAGCTTCCATGAAAGTCCCCTTAGCGCGCTCCGAATCAAATTCTGGTTCCCTCATTGGAGCCTTGCGAACCTTGATACTTTCTTCAGGTTTCTTGCCTTTGTCATCTCCTATCGTAATTCCACTCCAGAACATGATATTTACATTAGGGTCTTCCTCGTAATGCTCAGACCTCATCATTTGTAGGTTCTGATTTGAGGGAGGTTGGAGTGCTCCTTTATCATGTAACCTTGCTATTAGTGTGGGACAATCCTCTGTCTCATGATCAAACAACATACAATACAAGCATTATGGTCACATTGGATTCATACAATTGCAAGCATAATGCCCTGGCCCTCGAAAATTGTAACATATCAGTTGTCCGCAACCTCTTCCTGGTACCCCTCCACCTCGGCCTCTTCAGCGTCCCTAAAATTCAGTGTGCGCCATTCCTGTGTTTTCATCAAGGGCCCGTGTTTTGGCTTGAACTCTATAGGTAGGAGTTCGATCCATCATCATTTCATAGCTTTGACAAGTGTCGTCATCATGTCCTACTGACCTACAGAAATTATAGAACAACTGCTATGAATTCTGCGTATACTTTTGTAATAGATGACAGTTATTTGTAGCATGCTTTCCTCCTATCTGACAAATCGTGCACCACAATGCAGGCACGGTGCTTGGTCCTTCTTGTGCCTCCAGTCTTAGTGGCATTGGCCCTCCTCCTGCAAGGTAATTCGCAAACATTGGGCAGTGGTCCTTGTCGTGCCCCTGGCCTTTGCATTTTACGCACCGTACCTCATCACGCATCTCTGGGTGGATTGTCCTGTCTTGTTTCAAACTCTGCATTTCCAGGCACAAGTTTTTCAATTGCACATTAATCTGCTTAACTCCCAGGTTAGGATCTTGTATCAGAGTCTCATGTAATCTCATCGCAACCTCCAAATCCTCAGCTTGAGTGGTTAGCTTTTGTTGTGGCAACGCATTTCATAGATGTAGCATTAATGATGCTACAAACCATTCGCAGTGTTTCCCATCTGTTAATTTCATGTTTGCTTTGCAAATTGTGCACTTAAGTCTTTGATCCAATTCCCATGGGGTCTTGTTATGAAACCAGCTCAAAAAAGATAGAAAAGATAGATCAACGCCTTAGAATTCAGCCTCTTCGAGGGGGAAACCTCCTTTACATTACATAAATGAACAATTCTTGGATGATTCAAATGACAAAACCTCTTTCTATATATAGGAGTCTAAGGAGTCACAATATAACCCAGCTGACCTAACAATAATAATATAAAGCCACAAAAATAACAATAGAGGGATTCTATGGGGCACAGTAATAAC
>APFE031541252.1:41811-100688 GCA_000404065.3 Pinus taeda | reverse complement strand
CATTAGTGGGCTTATATGGGGTACAATAGTAACAATATGGGCACTATGTGGGTACATCAATATAATAAGTGGGTTGTCCTAATAACAATAAGGGTTACACTAGTAGTATAGGGGCCTAACAGGTCTCGCCTGGTAGCATTGTGATCTCCTTGAATCCAATGATCGACTATGCCTCAGACTTTGACATGCTAAATTCTTTGTTTAGCGCAGCTTGGATATCTGCAATCCCCGCATTCGGATTGTCATTGGAATGCTTAAAGTACCAGGTCATTGCATGATCCTACAAAGCGTTAAGCAACATTGCCTTCTTGATATTGTCATTCATGACACCCTGTGATTCCCATACATCTTTTATCATGAACCAAAACTGGTCTGGATCTTCATTCCCTACTCCCTTGAACACAGGCAGCTTTATCACACTTGCCATACTACTTTGCGATGGTGGCAGAGGTGGTATGGGTGAAGACAATGAAACTAGTGGTGATGTGAGTGGGGGTGGTATGCGTGGAATTCTCTACCTTATTAGATTGATTGCACTTCTTGGCGAAACCTTCGTGACCTCTTCTTCACCCCCTCGCGGAGGTGAAATCAAAGGGCTAGTTTCTAGCTATACGCTACCTTCATTTCTATCAATTCTCCCACTTCTCGTAGCCCCAAACATCAATTTATTTTCATAACCTGCTTTTCACACAGTAGCATTTTAATCCAAGTGTTGAAAGATTTAGAGTACTTACCTTGCGTTCCCTTGAGGAAGCATCATTCTGCCTCGGTATAGCTAACTGAAGTATTTACCACAATTTCGGTGATGAATCATGCTATGATTCAATTGAGCCAGTGATAAATAGCGCATGCGATCTTATCTTTTGATGCCTCCAGTCTGCGCACCAATTCTGGAGTCTACACAATATGTTTGTTGAGTTTACACCTTCATTGGCTATCTGCTAGCTTTGTGATCCACTCGTACAACTTAGTGGGGAAGGATGCAAAGAAAATTTCATGGATCTTTGTATATAAGTAGCAACCTAACCACTCTTCCTTTGATAGTCATAGATTCTTGTTTTCCTGCACCGCGAACTCGTGAATCTTTCTATCCAACCAATTTTCAATTCCTTTCTTTGTGAGATTCCAATGGTACGACATCAAACATCTCTATGCAGATCCCGGTCCCGACAACAAACCATTTGTTGGCTTGTTGGGGCTTGACCCAAGTTCGGAGTTAAGTAGCCAAAGTAATCCTTGTACTACTGGCCCTTTCGACAACAGTTCGCGGAGCGCATACTGAGGTCTCACCCGAAGTAGTATGGGAGGGTGCTAGAACTAGGTTTTTGCACCCTTGAGATGTCTGATAGGTTTGACTGGTCCACTGTTTGTTCTTGCGCGTAGGTTTATTCGTGCACTTTCTCGTTCCTTGCAGTTTGATACACTGCCTTCGTGTAGCCCTAACCAAGAGTTGTCGAGCTCCCACACCACACTCTACGATATTATCTGAGATCTTACTTATCTTCCAGTACTAGTTAATCACCTTCACCTCCTTGAATGTCTTAAGTTATAATTAGTTATACAAAAACATTCATACAGGTTTGCGTAGTTAATAAACACTATACTTGCAAATTATATCCAATCATGCATTAAGCCAGGAAAAGATATAGAAAAATGTAGTAAAACTTCTCTTTATTGATTCTCCCAATAGTTACAGACTTGACCTGCCCCGAACACTAACCTGTAGGGTTTTGCACACTCAGCCTTTGTGCACTCAGCTGCAGAGCCTTCTCCTACTTTATGACCCACAGACACACTTTACACTTCGACTCAATCACTTAGACTTCTTCTCTTCTTCTATTCTCTCCGTTATTATTTATCTTATACACTTAGAGCCTCGCACTATTTATACTATCCTAGGGTTCGTGGACCATGGGTAGGTCTATCCAGTTGACATTACATTAGAAAAGCTAGGGCGGACAACCTTGTGACTCTATTATGATTTCGCACCCCGTGCCCACAATTCACGAAGCTTTTACAAAAAGATTCGGTCAAAATTTTGGCTTTAAGCCCCAAAACTTGCCTTAGGGGGATTCCATGCCCAACATGTTCGCTCAAGTTTTCTTCATGTCATCAGCAATGTCGTAGTCCAAAGGTGGTTAACTCACCAAGGTGTCCAAGTTGGAATGGATGTTAGAATTTTCTAGCGGAGTGTTTCGCAACTTGCTGCTGATGGTTGTAATATTTTCCATCGTTGTCTTCCCAGACTTTCTTTGTGTTTGTTGCTTTGAGGGAGCCGATGGGTTGGTCTTCCTTATTAGTAGTCTCACCTTTTCTTGCATCTCCCTCATTGTGGGGGGATCCCCTTTTCTTCTAAGACTGTAATGGTCAGTTTGTTTTCAGGGTTGCTTCTCCTTGTTCATCTTTGCCATTGTTTGCGAACATTAATATGTGTTCACCACATGCTTAGAGCTTGATGGCTCATTAGGTGCAACCTCTTCATCATTGTACATGTCTTCTGGTTACTCCTGCATATTGCTTCCCGTCTTGAGTATATGACTGTAAAAAGTATTTGTGACTCATTTCCATCCTGGACAAGAGTTCTTAGGATGATGTTCTTTGTGGAAAGAACAAAATTTTGGGTCTGCACATTGTTCGAGTTGGAACAGAGGCTTCTGCATAGTTTTTGGAAAGAACTGGCCATGACTTGATGTGATGCTTACCTATCTCTTCCTAGCCAGGTGACTTCTTGCAAATGTGTCCAATACACATTGTTTGAGTTTGGATATTTCAGTGGAAAAGATCTTAACAAGACAAGTGAGGGTCTCAATGTTAGTTGTTTCCTTGTCTCTACCATTACTCACTGCTGCTTGGGACTGCCTACTCACATCATTAGAGTCCTTCATCGATTGATCATCCTTGATGACTCCAACTACACACAGGGATTTCTCAACAATGATATCCTCTTCAAAATTTTCCAATAGTGGTTGTCTTGTACCTCACTTGACAAAATGCGAAATGTTGGTTGGTAGTGCAGATGTGTAGTAATCTGTGGTGATGGAGTCATGAGGCTTAGTTTCTGTTGGGAACCTATTCAGTATATGTGTAAATCTCTGATTGAAATCTTTCACTTTTTTTCCCTCCATCTTGAGCGTTCCCAACTCTTTGCGTAGCATAGCTGGGGTCTTGTCATCAGTGAACTTCTCAAGGAACAAAAGTTTGAAAGAACCCCAATTCTGTATGGAGTTAGGTGGAAGGTTGTGATACCAAGCAACTATGCGACCGTCCAAGGTACATGGAAACAATCTACATGCTACATCATCATAACATACCTCAAGGGTCCGGAGCTATAGGTAGAAATTGTCTAAGTGGTCTTCCGCCTTCACCGCACTGTCAGGGTTAAACTTGATGTTCATTCTCTTCGCTTGCTTTGTCATCTTATGTAGAACAACTGGGAGAGCCAATGGTCTTTGAGTCATCCATTCAATATTTGGGTCAGCCAACTCTTCTTATTCTTCCTACTCTTCCTCTCCTTTCAAGTCTGAAGTGTCCGACTATGAGTCCATTGGTCTATCTCCACCTCTGCCTCCTCTGCTGCATTCCCCTTCACCTCCTATAGCCAAGTTTGATCACGAGACTACAAGAGTTCCTTGTTCACTTTTATAGAGGATGGGATATTTCTTTTTGTTGGGCATCGAATCCCCCCAAGGCATGTTTTGGGACTTAAAGAACAAGTTCTGACCAAGTCCTTTGTAAAGGCTCCGTGGTTCATGGGTGTGGAGCGGGAAGTCATAATAGAGTCACAGGGTTGTCCGCCCTTATTTTTGTAAATGTAATGTCAGCTTGAAAGATCCAACCATGGTCCACGGACCATGGGATTGTATAAATAGAGCGAGGCTCTAAGTGTAGAAGATAGTGAACTCAAGGAAAGAAGCATGATGAGTCTAAGAGCTTCAGCCAAAGTGTAAATTGTGTCTTCAGTCGTAGATTAGGTGAAGGCCCTATAACTATGTGCACAGAGGCCTAGTAGTTCGTAGCTGAGTGCGTCAAACCCTACAGTTGAGTGCGCAGGGCAGGTCAAGTCTGTAACTGTGGGAAGAATAAATAAAGAGAAGTTTACCATATATTTGTATATCTTTTCCTGCTTTATCTATTATTGGGTATAATTTGAAAGTTTACTATTTATTTTTTGAGAGAACTTAGATGCATGAACTGTATAAATAAATATAACACAAGGCTTCTACTTACGTGAAGATAACTAATTGGTGTAAGAAGGCAAGTAATATATTGGGTGTGATTTATGGAAATAGTGTAGAGTGCTACTCCAGTAGTGTGGAAGCCCCACAACCCTTGGTTAGGGCTGCTTGAAGGTGAGTCTATTAGGGTGTGAAGTCCAAGGAAGTGCGCGAAGCAACCTATGTGTAGGAACTTGTAGCTCAACCTCTCAAACATCTCAAGGGTGCGGAAACTTTGTTCTAGCACCCCCCCATACTACTTCAGGTGAGACCTTAGTTTTTGCTCTGTGGGCTCTTGCCAAAAGGGCCAGTAGTACAAGGATTTGTTTAGCTAATTAACTTCGAACCTAGGTCAGGCCCCAACAAGACAACAAATGGTTCTGTTGCTAGAACTAGGATCTGCATAGAGATGTCTGATTTCATATCACTGGAATCCAACAAAGAAAGGAATTGAAGATTGGTTGGACAGAAAGATTCACGAGTTCGTGACTCAGGAGAATAGGAATCCACAACTATCAAACAAAGAGCGGTTAGACTGCTACTTATACACAGAGATGCATGAAATTTTCTTCGCATCCTTCCTTAATGAGCTATACGAGTGGATCGTGAAGCTAGCAGATAGCCAAGGAAGGTGAAAACTCGATAGTACTATTGTGTGGACTCCAGAATTACTGTGCAGATTGGAAGCATTGAAGGATAAGATCATGCACACTGTTGATCACTGGCTCAATCGACTTATAGGAGGATTCATCATAGAGTTCACAGTAGATACTTTAGTCAGTTATAGCGAGGTAGAATGACGCTTCCTCAAAGGACCACGAGGTAGGTACGTTAAATCATTGAACACTTGGATTAAAATGCTATTTTGTGAAAAGAAAGTTATGCAAATAAATTGATGTTTGGGGCTATGCGAAGTGGGAGAATGTACAGAAACGAAGGTAGAATAGAACTAGAAAGTAGCCCCTTGATTTCACCTTCGTGAGGGGATGAGGAAAAACTCGGGAAGGTCTCAATAGGAAGTGCGATCAATTTGATAAGGTAGATGATTCCTCACATACCACCCCCATCCACACTGCCACCAGTTTCACCATCTTCACCCATACCACCTCCACCACCACTGCGAGTCAATATGGCGAGTGCAATAAAGTTGTTAGTATTCAAGGGAGTAGGGAGTGAAGATCCGGACCAGTTTTGGTTTGTGATAAAAGCTGTATGGGAAGCGCGGGGAGTTACGGTATATGACAATATAAAGAAAGCGATGTTGGTCAGCGCAATGCAGGATCGCGTGCTAACCTAGTACATTAAACATTCAAATGACAATCCGAATGTGGGGATCGTAGATATTCAAACTGCACTAAACAAATAATTTAGTAGGCCAAAGTCAGAGGCATAGTTGATCATTGGGTTCACAGAAATCACAATGCTACTAGGCGAGACCCCTTTGGAGTTGGATTAGTGATTGAAGTGCAAAATTCACGAAGCTAACATGGCATTGACGGTTGGACAACACTGTGAATGGTTTGTAGCATCGTCAACGCCACATTTAAGGAGCGCGTTGTCATAACAGAGGCTAACAACTCAGGTAGAGGCCTTGGAGGTCGTGATGAGATTGCACGAGACCCCAATATAGGATCCCAACCTGGGGGTCTAGAAGATCCACACGCAGTTGAAAAACTTGTTCCTTGAGATGTAGAGTATGAAACATGATAGGATGGCTCGCCTAGAAGTGCGCGACAAAGTATGGTGCATAAAGTGCAAGGGTCAAGGACATGACAAGGATCACTGCCCGGTGTTCACAAACTACCTCTTGAGAGGAGGACCAATGCCATTAAGACCAGAGGCATAAGCAAGACTGAGCGTGGCGCCTGCATTATGGTGCGCGATTTGCCAGATAGGAGGAAAGCATGCTACAGATAACTTCCATTTATTGTATAAGTACACACATAATTCATAGTAGTTGTTTTGTAATTTCTATAGATCGTTGGCACATGATGAGCGAACCTATAGAAGTTATGAACTGATGATGTATCAGACTCCTACCTATACAGTTCAGGCTGAAACAGGACCCCTTGACCAGAACCCAGGGATGGCGCGAACTGGATTTGAGGGGCGCGGATGAGGCCGAGGTGGAGGAGGTCCTGGAAAAGATTGCAAATAGCTTATATGTTACAATTTCAAAGGGCCAGGACATTATTCCTGCGATCGTACAAATCCATGTCGACCATCATGCTTGTATTGTATATTGTTTGATCATGAGATGGAGGATTGTCCTACACTAATAGTGCGACTGCATGATAAAGGAGCAATCCAAGCTCCCTCGACTCAGAACCTACAAATGATGAGGTCTGAGCCACGCGAGGAAGACCCTAATGTGAATATTGTGCTCCGAAGTGGAATTACGACAGGGGATGACAAAGGCAAGTAGCCGATAGAAAGTACTTGGGTTCATAAGGCTCTGACGAAAGAACCAGAGTTTGATTTGGAGCATACTAAGGAAACCTTCATGGAAGCCAAGAAGAGCTTCGCTGATGCCTCCTATTCAGGAAGCAAAGACAGATCGGAGCTGGAAATGGACCCCTCAATGCTCACAACATTCCTAGAAACATGCATGAAGTTGCTGCGTGACAGCAGGGCTATAAATGGGCTATAGGAACTCATAAATAGATGTGCTGGGATGGCGTTGGGAGAACTGCGAGTATTTTGGAAGCTCGGGAAGCACATGGCATGAATGGGAAGGGAAATGATATTGACCGCATAGATTGGGGAATATGAGATGGACCAAGTGACTTTGGATCTAGGATCAAACATGAACATTCTGCCTAAGTGTTATAGACATATTTGGGCACATCAACCCAAAAATTATATGTCGATGTACTAGGGCTCATCAACCCCTAAAAGAGTTGTTTCATACCATAAAGGAACATAGTCATCTGAATACATCATTCCCAAAAAGTTCCATCTGAGAAACCATCCATAAATTGCCTAAATTGAACCATACTGACTGCTCCACTAGCAAAGTGCGATGCATACTAAGTGGTACACTGCCAGGGTACAATGGGTGATGATGGACAAATGTCTGGGACATTTGTCTGTTGGTTGTTGATGGATTCTTCTAGAAACTTCTCCTATGCCACTTGCTTCTCTAAATTCTCCCAAGGATGAATAAGGGATCTAGGAAATCACCTCCAATCCCTTCTCTTGTGGAACCAATTGTAACAAGTGGAATGACACTAATAAAACCCCATAGATGACTCACATCCTTGCAAACATCTATAAATGGATCCCTCATCCAAGATATCTAGAGGTTGAAATATTGTGAATTGCAAGGAAGTGTTGATAGTTTGTAATTGACAAGAGAGAATTGTATTCTTGTTGGTGTGATCTTGCTATTTCATGAGGTGAAGAAGGATTGAAGCTAGGAGGATGATGCTGGATCAGACAACTGGGTTGTAATTCTCCTTTCTATTAATAAAGCTCTTCAAGTTTTCTTCCATATGATTGTGCAATTGTGAATGTTATCATTTGTGAATGCCATCATTTGTTCATTATATATTTGATTCTGTAATGTTTATATTGTAATAGATCATGATGCTTTGACGGTTCTTTGTTGTTGTACTTGTGCAAGTACTCTCCAAGCGTGTAAAGTACGGGGAGGAGTTGCAAGATCTACCAAAGGAGAGAGAGATCAATCAAGGGATTAAGCGGAAGTTCCAGGTTGGTCCTATTATCTTTCTCTTATTTATTACACATAGAAGAAATCATTGAATTGCTTTAAATTGTTGTTTCTAGGGTAGCTGCCAAACCTAGAGGGCTAGCATTCCTTAGGAATACTAGTTTTCCTAGAAAAAAATTGGCGCCTTCGTTGGGGAATGAAAAAATGTTTTTTTGTTGTTATTGCTTGTTCTATGTTCAATTTTATAAACTATGGACAGAGTCTGAAGTCAGCTAGGTAGCCTTCGAACTGCTATTGCTCTGCAATTGCATAGTAGATGAATGCTGCTTCAGTCAATCTCTGGTTTAGTTTATGAATTAAAAATTTGATTTGCAATCACATCTAGATGCCATTTTGGTAGCTTAGTAACCTCTCAAGACATTCCAACATACTTTGCTCATCATTGTTCATCAAAAACTAGCTTAACTCATTGAAAACAACTCCACATTTGAGCCAAAACCCATTTCAGTTGTGCTCCCTGGACCATCACATTGTCTTCCACTATGACTCAGTATGCATAGCACCTCCCGCATGCAGTAAGTGTGATGCATCTCAATTTTTGTGAAGCCTAGGTGCGATGATTGACTGAACTCCTTTTCCATCTAGAAATTGAGGTTTTTTTACCAGTTTTTAGTTTTGTTTGGTTGTTTTGCTGCAAATGAACAGTGCCTCTTTACTGAGGCTCACTTGCATCACTTATATCAACCTCAATTACATTAGGATTAGTGAATGTTTTTGTTTATTTGTTCCTCATTTACAATCCTTTGTCGAAAAGTTGTTTTAGTCGATTTGTTTTTTTGGTACAAAAAGTGTCGTAAATTCTTCCTTCCCTTGATAATCGATTGAACTTTTCTTGATGCATTTGATTTCATTTGTTTACATTCAAAGTGTCAAAAGCATTTTTGTTCAAAATTGAAAGTGTCATTTTTTGAGTCTTCCTTTCTCTTTTGAAGAAGAAATTGTCGAACATGTCATTTTGAGTGAAATATTTTAGACCTTTTCTCCATTTAGTTTTCCTTTTGGCATATTTCACATTAAGGAAAGCGAAAACAAATACATGCATTTGCATTTAGCATTTTTTGATTTGTGTGCGAAAAGATGATTTAGGGAAATGCACTAGTGTGTTCTCTTTTCTCTTTGCTCAAAAGCACTATTATCTTCTTTCCCTAGTAGCTAGGATTTCCATTTCTCAAATAAACAAAGATTGTTTATCATTGTAGATTGCATCTTAGGAATTTCAAATCATCATTACGCAGTGAACCATTGAAAGGCAAACTCTAAACAAGATCAACTTTAAAATGAATTTCAATGAACCTAACAATGCTTTGGAACTTAACGCAACATATCTAGAGGTCTATGCTAGTGATGTGTTCCAGCGTCGTTAAAACTAGTGGCTATCATTTTCATTGAAGGTTGGATGATTCCTCCTCCTTGATACGACAAGTGCTAGCATGGACTTGTGCTACCCATACTGTCACGTATATATTGGGAGACCACAATAGGCTTAAATCCTTTATCCATAGGAAACTGAGTCTACTACCTTATTGATCGCAATGCACTGAACACAACATTCAGGAGGATTGACTGCCGTACATAAGTCCTTGGTAATTTCTCTTTAATTTACCACCAAGTTGTATATTGCAGTTTTGAAATTGGTTTGGTAAACCCTTTGTCTAGATTCTCCAGAGTAGTTACTTTCACTCCTTTTCGACTCCTTAAAATAAAAGGTCCATCTGAGCACTTGTCGTTTCAGGCTCATTAAAAGTCTAAGAAGACTAGAGTCATCTTTAGTTTTTTCTCGACTCTTAAAAATTGAAAAAGCAAAGTTGTGTCTAAAGTTTCATTAAAATTAATTGATCGTGAATAACATCCATCTTCCTTAGTTGATCTTAGGTTGAGACATATGGCGAGAAATCTGGATTCTACTGATCAAAGAATCCCTTTTGATGGGAATCCTAGTCCTTTTCCTTCTTTTGGACATATTGGTGCTCCTTATATGGCTACATTGTCCCTTCCTGGATTTACCATAGGCTTTCTAGTATGGCTGTTTTCAACCTCCTTGGTTCAAAATGTCAAGACTTCTCTGATCAACCTCTAGTTGATCCTAAAGTTGACCCTTTTCCTTCTTCCTCATTTATTTCTCCCTCCCCCTCTTTCTCTTCACTTGGTGAAAGTGTTGGTACCAATAAATAGGTGGCTAAGAAGAAGAAGAAAGGGAAGAAGAAGAAGAAGAAGCCAATTGAGCAAGGGGGCAACCAAGAAACCATTGCTTTGAATGCAACATCTGATGAAAATCCATCCATTAAGCCTCACAAAGTCAAATATCCATGCATAGTGTGTATGGGAGACCATTTCCATCGAAAATGTCCTTACATTCCTCGGATCTTGGAAGAATGGTCTTCCCGTTCACACCATCCCATGTCATCAACCTCTAGAGATCATGTTGGTAACACACCATCAACTAGTGATAGTAAAGTTTGTGGACAGAAGGGAAAAGTCAAGCTTCCATGTAGGTTATGTGAAGGTATTCACCCCTTTCACATTTTTCCCTATTTGGATGAAGCCAAAGAGTGTTGGATAGCCATCCTGCTTCACTACGGTGACTACCATCTAGTTACAGGAAAATATCCCTAACTCCTTCACTAGGTGATGAATCGACTGACTTAAATCAACCGTTGGTCGAAACCACTCTCTATGAAAGTGAATCCTATGAGCCTATACCCGACCAAAATCAACAGGTTGAGGTAACAGTTGACCCAATTTCACCTTCAGCTAATCATACCTTTCCCAAAAAGACTGAAAATGATACCACTGAAGTTCTTTTTGTTACTTTGGATTCTAACGACCTTGGGGGAAATCTGCGTATTCCATCAAAACGGGAGGAAAATCCTCCAGTTCTCGTAACTCAAGGGGTTAATTCTCTCGTTTCTTCTATGCCCCCTCCAAGTAGTCTAGTCACTTGCTTTGATTGGGATCGACTGGCAGGATCCCTCCTTCCTTCTTATGTGCCTTTTCAGATCATAGTACAAGTTTGTAAAATGATTGTGTCTGGAACTATTATAGATGAAGGTGCATCAGTGATTATCCTTTCCTCAACTGCTTGGAAAGCGCTTTTTTCGCCATCGCTTGTCCCTGTTACACAAAATCTGTTAGGCTTTAACAGAGGAACCAGTCGACCGTTAGGGATCCTTCCTAAGTTACCTATCACTTTGGGAGGAAAAATCGTTTATCTGAACGTGATGGTAGTCCCAGAACCTTTAGATTACAATTTACTTCTTGGGCGTGACTATGTTTATCACATGGGAGCTATTGTTTGAACACTTTTTCAAGTGATTTGTTTCCCGGATGAAGGAAAATTTGTCACCGTTTACCAACTTTCATTTCCCAGTCCAAATATAACTCCTACTCAACCATCATCCCTAAATGGTCAATTTATATCAATGGAATTATCCCCGCCATAGGTTAATTATATGGCAACCTGTTCCATACCTAAATCAACTGACGATCATTTCAGTGATGTTGTACATCATGTACTAGGGGCATTGGAACCCGATCTCTCCTTCATGACCACTTATGAGTTGTGATCAGGTTCTCCGAGGATAGTTCATTGTCTTGTGTCAACCTCGTTAAAAAATGAAAACAAGGGTCTCTGAGGATAGTTCATTGTCTTGTGTCAACCTCGTTTAAAAATGAAACCAAGGGTCTTCGAGGATAGTTCTTTTACTGTGTCAACCTTGTTAAAAAATGAAACAATAGTGGTAAAGATAATTTTCCCTGCAAGTTATGTGATTGGTCTATCATGCCATTCAGCTTTTTCTATCTAGATGAAGCCAAAGAGATGTTGGATAATCGTCCTATTTCATCATAGAGACTTCCAATTGGTTACAGGAAACTCTCCCTTTCATCAAGATGGGTTCATGCAAACCAACTCAAGCATAATTTTCCATTTCAAGCTTGTGTAAACATGAAACTGAATCCAAGCATATTTCCCTATGGTTCAAGCTTGTCTAAAAATGAACCCATTTTCAACTTTTAACCCTCCTAATTTCCATTCTATCAGCCTTTTCTATCAGATGAGACTTGGTTGTTTTCATCCCATCGCCACCATCTCTTTGGCTGATCATACACTTTCACTTGGTTGTTCTACCCTTTTTGAGGATCAGTTGCAGTGAGTGGTCTTATTAGTCAGCCTCTTCACATAAATCAACATGTTTTTAGAAGTTCCAACATCACCGGAGCCAATTGCTACCCTGGACACCACTCGTTCCTTAAAATAGAGTCCTATTTAAAATCTTTTCAGACTCTTTAAACATGAAAAGATTGTCGAGCGCTTGTCCTTTCCAACTCGTTAAAGTATTGGAAATGTCATCCATCTTGTATTATTTTATCCTTTTTCAGACATGAGGGATTATTTTACAAAAAATAACTTATGAGTTTTTCTTTTTGCCCCTTTTCAAACTCTCTAAACATGAAAAGGACCGAGTTATCCTTGTTGTTAAACTCATTAAAACAATAGCGACAAACTTGTCCATTTAGACGAGACCAAGTTTCACTATTGCTAGACTTGTTAAAAATTTAAATAACGACAGGTTTGCCCGAAGGGCAAATTATAGAACAAGCATATGTTATCCTCCTCAATATTGACAAAAATAAAGAGGTAATTGTCAACAATAATTGAGGAAAAAGGGAAAAAACTTGAAGAATTTATGGTAGCAAGTCACTCTTGAACATGACACTTTCACTTCATCTCCATTGTTGAGTTGGGTTGGGTTATTCCATTCACCGGTCATCACATCATTGGTCTTTCATAACATCCATCTTTGGGGTTAACGCTACCAATTCATCTCAGTGTCTCCGACATGTTCAAGAGAAGTCATTTAGTTGAGAAATCACCATTCAGTTAATATCTCATACATTGCAATACCTCCTACCTACATTTTTTCATGACCACCATTCCTGAACCTTGTGTTGTCAGTTCATTTTCACCTCCAAAAATCATTTTCTTCATTTCGTGTCATAGATGTGGGATACATCAAGGCCCTCCTATGATGAGTTGCTTCTTGTCGACATTAGCTCATTATCCAAAAAGTTGACATAAAAACAAACCTTTCAGTGCTTTGAAGCTTGCGTACATCAATGGCAAGTTTCTCACTTCTGGCAACACGTTGACATTAATGGCCTTCGACCGAAATATTTGCGTGGTGTTTGACATCGGATCATATATTCACACCATGTGAATTGTACTGTAGTACCTTGAGGATCATTATCATTATCAATGATGCCTCTCATGTCTGTTAACAACCCACATCATTGGCTGGTAATCAAGTGATTTCTTTCCATGTTCAACTTCAGAACATCTCTTCACATGTTTTGACTTGTACATTGAGGAAAGATTGAACGAGTTTGAAGACCATGGACCTAGTTTCATCCATCCGAGATGCGATATATTCGGGGATATAAAAACATCAAATATACAAAGGCTCTACACAGATGATCATCCTAATCATGGATTGCGACTCTATATTTGTAGACTCACAAGTCTGTATCTGCAGACGACTATTTGATCTATGTACATGAAATGAAATTTATAAAGCTGAGCATGGGAATGCCTCCCTTAGTTGGATCATGAAAATCATGTTATGATGATGTATTATACTGTAACTTATGTAGGTCACCTTCCAGTTTGAAACTTTAGATCCTAATGATAAAGCATTTCACTCGACATGAATATTTATGACCTCATGCTTTAGGGGGAACCTGTTATAGACATATTTGGGAGCATTAACCCCAAACTTATATTTCGATGTACTAGGGATCATCAACCCCTAAAAGAGTTGTTTCATACCCTAATGGAACATGGTCATCTAAATACATTATTCCCAAAAGTTCCATTTGAGAAACCATCCAGAAATTGCATAAATTGAACCATACTGACTGCTCCACTAGCAAAGTGCAATGCATACTGAGTGGTACACTACCAGGGTGCAATGCATACTGTTTATGCCTTCTATAGGGTGTGATGGGTGAGGATGACAAATCTCCAGGACATTTGTCAGTTGGTTGTTGATGGAATCTTCTAGAAACTTCTCCTGTGCCACTTGCCTCTCTGAATTCGCCCAAGGATGAATAAGGGATCTAGGAAATCATCTCAACTCCCTTCTCTTATGGAACAAATTGTAACAAGTGGAATGACACTAATCAAACCCCATATATGACTCACACCCTTGCAAAAATATATAAATGAATCCCTCTTCTAAGAGATTTAGAGCTTGGAATATTGTGAATTGCAAGGAAGTGTTGATAGTTTGTAATTAAGGAGAGAGCATTGTATTCTTGTTGGTGTGATTTTGCTATTTCATGAGGCGAAGAAGGATTGAAGCTAGGAGGATGATGCTGGATCAGACAACTGGGTTGTAATTATCCTTTCTATTAATAAAGCTCTTCAAGTTTTCTTCCATATGATTGTGCAATTATGAATGTTACCATTTGTGAGCGCCATCATTTGTTCATTATATATCTGATTCTGTAATGTTTATATTGTAATATATCATGATGCTTTGACGGTTCTTTGTTGTTGTACTTATGCAGGTACTCTCTAAGTGTTTTAAGTACATGGAGGAGTTGCAGGATCTGCCAAAGGAGAGAGAGATCAATCAAGGGATTAAGTGGAAGTTCCAGGTTGGTCCTATTATCTTTCTCTTATTTATTACACAGAAGAAATCATTGAATTTCTTTAAACTGTTGTTTCTAGGATAACTGCCAAACCTAGAGGGCTAGCATTCTTTAGGAATACTAGTTTTCCCAGAAACACTAAGAAAACATGGGAACATATGGGAAGGCCTACGCTACAATGGCCTCGTATCCAACTGCGAATGACGAGCCAGCAAAAGATCCTACCTATGGGGGAATTGCAGGGAATCACAGTGGATATTGAAGGAGCAAGCACGCTGGCAGACTTTGAAGTAATAGACATTGTTGATGACAACAATCCCTACCCTGTGCTATTAGGAATAGATTGGGCCATTGAAATGAATCGGGTGATAAATCTGAAGAAGTGCAAGATGATTTTTGAAAAAACAATTGCTGCGCGTAGTTGCACCTTTGGATCTTGCAGAAGGAGCGCATTACACGGAACTGGTGCGTGACTACGACAGCGAAAAAAAATTGGACTGCCTCAACAAGATAACCCTGCAAGAAGAAAACTGGGTGAATCCAACTGTGGATGGATGAATCTCATGGGAGAACAGAAGCTTATGCACATCGTACTCTAATGAGGAGATAGAACAATGGAAGAATAGGTTACACGAGGTAACCACGTTGAACTGTAACATGATGACGGGATTGTTGCACTCCGTATCGACAGAGGTAAGCGATCTACCTCTCTATGATGGGTTAAGTAAGGTGGATGACTTCCTGAATAGATTTGAAAGAGAAGTGCTGAAAAAACAACATTTCGAAGCTTTGAAATGGGTACTGCGTGCTACACCCGTGAGGTAGTGGGGTCCGCACCAAAGAAGTTTTGAGCACGAGCGCGGATGCAGGAGGATGATGCGCATGAAGTTTAGAATCACCAGATACAATTAACAAACAAGACTACCAGATGAAATGGTCCGTGTGCCCACCTGTCTAAGTAGATAGAGTCACATGGTATGAGCCACTACTTACTCCTCAAAGAAAAGATTACACACTCTCTTGGCTCTGTCGGAGGAGTTGAGGTGAAAAGTCCTTTCATGTAAAAATGAGGGGGTTATTTATAGCCAAGGGTGAAACTAACCCTTGTGGTTGTTTGACTTCCCTCATGACCATTTGACTTCCATGAATTTCTGACTTACATGACTCTATGTTCAACAAGTGGATCTCTTGGACTTCCATGTTACATCACATTGGTTGACAAGAAGCCCATAGTGGACATGTGGGCAACATGACTCATGACTTGACTCGACATGACTTGACATTACAATGCTGGTATATTCGTGCTACTACTAGAGTGCATGTCGAGCTAGAGTGCTATTGGGTGATGGATGTCTTCATGGTGTACCATAGCTTCACCTCTGCATGGTGAAGTGCGTAGAGTCTTCGATGGTCCTTGGTTTGCTTGATGAAGCTTTAGCATGTTGTTCCTTGCTTTCATGGTGGAAGGCTTGACAAGATCACTTGTTTGCGAAGGTGAATGTCAATCGCGCTCTTCTGCTTTGCATGTTTCATTCATTTCTCCATTGGTGAACCTGTCTATCTACATGTGGTCCCTTCGTTCATCCCGTTTATCATCTTGACATGTTTATTGGTGTACCTAAACCTACAGTCACTCATGACGAGACAATATCAAACCTTAAACCTCCTAGTCTACCATAACACATGATCATTCGAATGCAAGTGATTAAGAGAGGCATGAGGGCTATGATGCGTGATGATGGCTCTAGGTAACTATTAATGAAAGCTATGCAAGAGTCACTAAGGGATGGAGAAAGTTGACGTGAGTCGACAGTGACTGTTTGCAAGGTCTAGCTCTGCTGGGAGGAACAATCAAGGTTGCTAGAAGGAAAAGTAGGCATGCTCTGCACATTTTCCAGAACGAACTGTCATTCGGCACTAGAAAACCAGAATTGTGCAAATTTCCAGAGGAACGGGTTCGGTTGTAGGAAGGGTCAACAGGCAGGGATTACAAAGTTTTTCTGGGGAACTGCCTGGGAGACTGGCAGCCAGATCTGTGCAATTCCTAGAGGGATATGTCGGTTGGTTGCAGGGTTCACTGACAGCTAGATCTGTACAATTCCAAGAGGGAACTGCCAATTAGCTGTTGGGGTCACTGGTAGCCAGGTCTGCACAATTCCTAGAGGGAACTGTCAGTTGGCTACTCGGGTCACTGGCAGCAGAAATTATAGAATTCCTGGAGGGAACATGCAGTATACTGCTTGGAGCTGCTGGGTGGGAAAATCACATTAAGACCAGGAGGTCAACCTGCTGATCATCTCTACGCAATTTTTGAGTTGAGCTGACTGATGGGTAGTGGGAGGCATGGTAATGAGTACTGCGCAATTTCTTAGAGTAACAGCGAGTCAATTGTTTGAATGGCTAGCATGAGAGATGATTGAATTTCTTGCGGGCATCACAACTTGAAATAAATAGCCTAGTGCTTCTGTGATGTTCTGGTTGACAGTCGATCGAGTCAAAAGAAGGGTGATGATTTGGCTATTAGTGAGAATTTTGGTTGTCAGAACTTGAGCAAAAATGAGTAAGTGTGTGAACAATAAAAAGATGCATAAGTGATCATACATACACACACTCGCATGAATTGATGATGAAATGACCAAACTGCCCAGACACACATGTTTAACATGACCGATAGATGGTGCAAGCAACAAGCGCAACACTCGTGATTGATCATTGATGATCACAATGACACTTGTGCAATAGTGAATGTGACTTTGCGTGTGAGTGTGACAAATGATTTCATGGCGAACACAGAAAACACATATGAAGAAAAGACTTTGAGCATAACCAGAAAATAGTCGCAAATCATGACTTAGACATAAACATGCAGACTTGAATGCAATAAACAAGAAAGGTGAATGTAAAGACTCGCACGAGCTCATGGAATGAACCCGAGTGTGTGTAGTCATCAAGCAGAGAGAAAATGGACACAAGACTAGCCAAGTGCAACAATGTCATGAGTCTCTTCAAATTTCAACCACATACTCTATTCAAAATCCAGATCGTAGTGGTTGGAAGCACTTATTTCTGGAAACAAAAATAATAATATATCAATCAAACCAAATGAACATGAACAAAAATAGTAAGTAGAATCAATCAAAGTGAAAGCAAAGGCAACAAGAAAAATGAACTGAATGAAAACAACAAGCAGCAAGAAGACTATGTACATGGCATGAGCATGACCCGACCTATTGGAAATAATGCTTGAGATCTTGGCTATTGACGGGAAGGTTTTCAATCCTCCCGTCGAGTGATCACAAATGATACGTGTATGGTCCAAGCTTCTCGTGAACTGTGTACGAGCCAATCCATAGGGAGTGGAACTTCCTATGTTTTCCTTTGTCTTCATGGGGTTTATCCCATTTTAGAACTAAGTAATCCACATTGAACGTAGCTTTCCCTGAAGACTTCTTATCGAACCACCTCTTGATACAGTTCTGGTGGAGTATGAATTTTTATTTTTCTTTCATCATTTCTTCCTTGAGCTTATGGAGAGCATCCATCCTATGCCAAACTAGTTGGCAAAGGCTTGCCTTGAGATTCTTGGGAAAGTTGAAGAGTAGGCAAGTAGATATTTTTTTAGAGGATGGCCTCTTTACTGTAGAATCGGAAGTACGGTAAGGTGTTCAGAGAAGGCTTATGTGTTACACGATCAGCCCATAGTTAGAATGCATTCTTGATTATACAGATGAGGTTCTTATTTGCAGACTCTCCTATACCGTTTCCTTGAAAATAGTAATTCAATGAATGATTTAACACAATACCATAGTGTAATGCAAAGGAATAGAGTTTCAAAGACGAAAAGTAAGTTGCATTATAAAAAACAAGTGATACCAGAACGTCGAAGCGTGAGATGATATTCTGTTGGAGGAAGTTGATGACCTCTTGGTAATTCACTTTACTGAGCAGAACTGCCTTTGTTCACTACATGAAGTAGTCAGTTGTTGTTAGGATATAGAGATGTTTCTGTGATGAATGAGGGAAAATTTCCCCAATAATGTCTAGGCCGCACTGTTGGAATGGTTCAGTCACTTCAATATGGTGTAGTGGGGCTATTGATCTATGTGCTCTACCGCTGCATCGCTGGCAGACCGAGCATTTGCGGGCATAGGCATGCGCATCCTTGAATAATGTGGGCCAGTAAAAACTAGCTTGCATAACCTTTTGTGCCGTAAAGTGACCCCCGATGGGTCCGTCATCCAGATCTTGAAGTACCTTCTCTGATTCCTATGCCTCTAGGCACCTGAGAGAAACTCCATTACTATTCTTTTTGTAAAGCACTCCATGCACCGACTAATATTGTAAGGCTTTCAGGCACAATGCCCTCTTCTGTCTAATAGAAAAGTGAGAGGGTACAATGCCATTCTCAAGGTATTGGTGTACATATAGGTACCAAGAGGTTCTGTTTTCCATGGGGTTTTCTCACCTTATTTGATACATTTCAATCTCTTACTCCCAACCAGGGAGATGTTCTTCCTTCTCCAGAGCATGTATTGCTTTCGCTACAAGTCTGCAAAGTCCATGTCCTTTGATTATGTGCAATGGCTTGATTTCTATATCATATTCTTGCAAATCTGTCATCCAGTTCGCACGTCATTCTCCCAGCTCTTATTGTACTAGCAATGTATGAACTACTGGGTGTGGAATGAAAACTATGCAGTGGTTCTTTAGAAAATAGGGCCTAAAGTGTTTCACTACCTTCTAAACTGCATAAGCATGTTTTTCAATGGAAGGGTAGTTAAGCTTTGGTCCCTGCATCCTTGCACTCATGAAAGAGATGGGACGTTCATCATTAGCTTTGTGTTTCTGAGTGAGTACTACAGCTAGTGAGTTATCGAAAGTGAAGGTGTATAGCAGGAAATCTTTTTTGAAATCTGGCCTATAAAGTGTGGGTGCTTCGGCAATGGCTTACTTAATCTTTGTGAATGTGTGCTTTGCTTTCTTTCCCCTGGTGTACACTACATATTTCTTAATCATGTCTAGTATGGGATTGACTATTTGCATATAATCCGAGATGAACTTTCGAAGGAAGTTTATCTTGCCCAAGAAAGATTGCATAGCTTTCTTGTTGACTGGGTGAGGAATCCATGTGATTGCTTGGACCCAGTCTAGATCCACCTTGATCCTGATCTTGGAAACAATGTTTCCTAGGAGGTTCCCCTCTAAGACGAAGAATACAATCTTCTTGGGATTCAGGGAAATCCCGTATCTTCGGCATCGCTTGAAAATTTTCTTAAGATGGCTTATGTCTTCTTCTCATATTCTTGAGAACATAGCCACATGATTAAGGTATACCACCACGCTCTGCCCAATGAGTTTACTAAAGGTAATGTCCATAGTGTGCTGAAATGTTGTGCCTATGTTTACAAGCCCAAACTGCATTCGTCTATATGTGAACGTACCCCACTTGGTACAGAAAGTAGTTTTGAGTCTGTCAAGTTATGCTACCAAAACCTTATTGTATCCTGAAACACCATCAAGGAGAGATAACATCTTTGCCCCAGATAATGTTTGCAAATTATGGTCCATAGATGGCACAAGGTAGTTGTCTTTGTTTGAGGTGCGATTAATGTTCTGGAAATTGACACACAAGCGGATTTTCCCAGATTTCTTTCATACATGCACAAGGTTGGAGACCCAAGTGGAATGATGAACTTTATATATGATCTGTGCATCCAACAATTTAGTAAGCTCTTTCTATATGAGGGTTTCAAGCGAAGGATATACTTTTCTCAGCTTTTGTTGATATGGCTTGACCCTTTCCTTGAATGGGATGATATGTTGGATGATCTGTGTGTCATAAGTTTTCAAGTCATCATACGTCCATGCGAACACATCTCAGTACTGTTTGAAGAAGCGGATGAAGGATTTCCATTATTACTGTGTACAACATGTGCAAATATTAGCAAACTTTGGATCCTTTTCTGTTCCCAAATTGATCAGTTCATGCCTCATGGTGGAACTATCGGTCTTGCTGTTTCTTGACCCTTGGAACTTCTCTTGCAAGTCATATAGATTTTCTAGTGATACCACACCTTTTGTGATAATGTGGCCTTTCATGTCATCAAATCCTATTTACAGAGAGCCCTCGTGTTATGGGATAGATGCTTTGTATAAAATTTCAATAGTGAATCTATCCCTAATTGGTGACATTCTTGAGGCTGCATTTGCTAGTGCACTGTCAACTGCATTATGCGTATGTGGCACAACAATGATATTAAATTCTAGGAAGTTTGAGATTAGTCGCCATACCTCTTCTTGGTAGTTTTTTAGATGTGGTGATAAACACTGAATGGTGTCACATACCTGTCGTACCACTATCTCAAAATCACCTACCACTTTAACCGTGGCCACTTTGAGTCTGATGGCCTTCTACAAGCCCAACACAAGTGCTTCATATTCTGCTACATTGTTCATGCACTCAAACTCCAAGAAACTTGACACAAGATGTTTCTTGTTGCAAGGTTCTATTAAAACACACCTGGACCTTGATCTGTCCTATGTCTTTGATTCGTCAAAGTACAAAGTCCACAACTCATCTATACACAGGCCGCTTGATGTGTTAGTACTGTTGCTAATACTACTGCTACTATTGGTACAATGTGTTGTACTACTTTCATTACCAACAGTTGGGCAAGGAAGGAGTCCCAACTGTGTGTCTGATGGGGTTGGAGTTGGCCATGCAGGATAACACCCCAATGTTGTCTCAAGGAGGCATTTGCCAAACATGAGTTCTGTGAGAGGCAATGGTTCATTTTCACCATTGATGGGAGTGATATTATGCTTCATGTACCTCTCAGATTCTGCCAGGATTTGGTTGCACTTGCCCTTATGTGGAAGCCACATGTGAGACTAGTCCATAGAAAAATATGCATCCAGCTTACTGGACCAGTCCCTACTGAGTAATAGACCATACGTTTCTAGGATTTCCACAACCACTACGTTGATACATTGGTGCACTCGACTGTCGTGGGATAGTCAAATGATAATGTCTCATAATTCGCCACTGAATGGTACCGATTTTCAATCAAGTTGGATGATTCGCGTGTTTGTCTTGCTCCATTGTGCATTGATCCTTTTAGCGATGGGCAGTGGCATGATATTGGCTACCAGATGGGAATCAACCAAACAGTTGTGAACATTGTAGCTGAAGATTTCAAGAGATAACAGAAATGGAGGGCAACATGAGTTTGCTTCTTCCATTCAGAGTGTATTGAGCACAGTTGAAAGAGATCCGGGGGTACACTTGCTCCCTTGCCAGTAGAGGCTGCACTGTCTATTGTTATCTATCCCAAAGCGCATAGCAAGATATCTTGTTGACTGTGGATCTTAGCCAACTTGAAAAAGTTGATGTTTTGTTGGCTTGTTGGGGCCTGACCTAGGTTCGAAGTTAAGTAGCCAAACAAATCCCTTTAGTACTGGCCCTTTGGCAACATTTTGTGGAGCGCAGACTAAGGTCTCACCTGAAGTAGTATGGGATGATGCTAGAACCAGGTTTCTGCACCCTTGAGATGTCTGCGAGGTTCGACTGGTCCACTGTTTGTTCCTGCACGGAGGTTGCTTCGCACAATTTACCGTTCCTTGCAGCCTAATACACTACCTTCGCACAAACCTAACCAAGGGATGTGGAGCTCTGACACTGTGCTCTATGCTATTAACCAAGATCTTACTTATCTTCTAGTACTAGTTAATTACCTTTTCCTCCTTGAATGTCTTAAGTTATAATTAGTTATACAACAACAATCATATAGGTTTGTGCAGTAAATAAACATTATACTTGAAAATTATATCCAATCATGCATTAAACCAGGAAAAGATACACATAAATGTAGTAAACATTCTCTTTATTAATTCTCCCAACAGTTATAGACTCAAAATGCCCCGTGCACTCAGTTACAGGGGTTCGCGCACTTAGCTACGAACTACTAGGCCTCTGTCGACTTAGCTGTAGAGCCTTGTCCTACTCGATGACCCACAGACACACTTTACACTTCGACTCAATCACTTAGACTTCTTCTCTTATTCTATTCTCTCCTGTATTAGTTATCTTATACACTTAGAGTGTCACTCTATTTATACAATCCCATGGTTCATGAACCATGGTTAGGTCTATCCAGCTGACATTACATTACAAAAACTAGGGTGAACAACCTTGTGACTCTATTATAATTTTGTGCCCCACGCTTGCAATTCGTGGAGCTTTTACAAAAATATTCGGTAAAAACTTGGGCTTTAATCCCCAAAAGCCGCCTTTGGGGGATTCCATGCTGAATAGTCCCCTAACACAAACATCGTGACTCGCCCTTGAGTCACTCTGTTAGCATAGAGATCTTTGCGCGGAGTCCCTCCAAATGTGCTTGAACTACGGCAAGGTCAGCAACGCACTCAATTGTTGCCTGTTGGATCTGCTACATGCGTTGTTCCAAGACCATTGTGTCGGAAGTGCTCCTCTCCATTAGTGTGTGCATCCCATGCATGTGTGTGAGCTTGCCCTCAGTTTTTTCTATGATCGTGAAGGCCTCGTCGATCTAAGTTTGAACGTGTGCCTTTAGGATTGCTTCCTTGTGTTGTGCCACATCCACTTGGTCTTTCAGCACTTTGGCTTGTTGCATCAGGGCGAGCCTCTGAGTGAGGGCCACCGTCTACACAATTGTTTGATGCAACCATAGTACTGTTGGAGTTCTTGTGCCTCTGTCTCTAAGCACTAGATGTTTGGGTCCTCTTGCAAATTTGTGAGGACCTCAAATCATTCTTCCAACATGTTGGTGTAGTCTCGCACTACACTGCCAATTTCATCTAGTCTTGCTCTAATAGTGCTAGCGCACTATTCTCTGAATTCCAGAGGGCTGGACGGTTTCTCCTTTAACCATAGCTTAGTGATATGAAGGTTAAGCTCTAGCTGAACTTTTGTCATTTCCTCTCTAGCCTCATGCACCCCTGTTGGTAACCTGTGGATGCATGCCTCTGCTAGAGTGGCTATTAGGATGGCCATCTTCGGTACGCTTTGACAAGCTTCAACTATGACTTGTACCTGCTGTCGATTATGAAACACCACTTCATCACACTACAAGCTTACCTATTCCATTTTTATTTTGTACTCACTGATGACTTGAAGTCCACAACTCTACCTAGTCTATAGTTCTGCAGCTATCCCATCCTACAGAATGTATAAGGTGTCCTACAGGAGAGCAACAAGGTTGATGTTGAGACCCTTCAGCGTGTTAATCATAGGCCTATGAGCCTCATTTGCTGTAACTAGTGCCCTTTCCGGCAACACTAAGGTATTCGTCACCCGAGCACAAACCATATGTTCTATTGTCGTTGTTCCGAGTGCGAGGCTAGTTGAAAGGGTACCAGCCTAAGGTGTGTGCATTTGCAACTCCTATAACTGCACTCTGAGGGACCCCAACACAATCAGGTTCTCCTGTATGAAACTTTGGAGGGCCTCGGAGGTGACATCGCACACTGTCTCACCGATGTCGTGTAGATCACCGTCAATTAGGGTGATTGGGTCAATAGACAACTTTAATGCCTTGACCTTCTTGCGTGACCTTGTCCGCTCAGCTGGGTGTTGGTGCTTCAACTGTGTTGACGCCGTTTGTGGGTCCACGCCTCCCTCTTCTTCCTCTAGTTCCTGCCCATGCGAAGGCAACATTTGGCCCTTGCACGCCTTCAGAAATATGCACAGGTGATCATACAAACAAACATTCGCATGACTTGAGGACGAAAAAACCAAACCACCCAGACACAAATGTTTAACATGACCAACCGTCGGTGCAAGCGACAAGCGCAACACTCGTGATTGATCATTGGTGATCAAGATGACTCTTGCGTGATAGTGAATGTAACTTTGCGTGTGAGTGTGACAGATCCTTTCATGGCGAACACAACAAACACATACAAAGAAAAGACTTTGAGCATAACCAGAAAAAGGTCGCAAGCATCACTTAGACATAAACATGCAGGCTTGAGTGCAATAAACAAGCAAGGTGAATGTAAAGAATTGCATGAGCTCACGGAGTGAACCTGAGTGTGTGTAGTCATCAAATGAAACTCTCCAAGGGAGGCTTTGAAATTGGTGTAGGCCAAAATTTTGGAGGGTGGTTGTAGCCGCTATAACACTTGGAGACATACTGGTAGAACTCCAGCTTCTCTTTTTCTGTTCATTTCTACCATAGGGTCTTAGTCCTTCGGGGAGTATTCAATAATTGTGCATGTTACATTAGTTTCCCCACTTACCCCATGGACATACATGGTTCACCCATTGCCAACTCAGTCAAACACAATCAAAAGTTCAGCTTAGATCTCAATGTTTTGAATCTGGGAAGGGTAGTTTAGCCTACGAGTTGAAGTTTTTCAGAGTATAAGTTTTCATCTCTGGTGTTGCTCCGCTACCAGCAGACTTGGACAGTGCCCTGATGGAGTCACGTGGGAATACACACATTGCTCCACTACCAGTGAGCCTGATCAGTACCCTGTTGGAGTTGCATGCTTCACCTCTTTGTGGAGGAAGCCTTTCTCTTCTTTCGTCTTTGTATTTTTTAAGAGAACTATGCATAGGAACTTATTTATTTTTGGGGTGGAAGAGGGATCTTGAATTATTGACAGAAGAATAGGTTGTTCCTTCATATAAGCATGTAGGACCTCTGACATAGATTTGCTCATTTAGATTTTTCCCCTTCTTCGTTTCTACTAATTGGATTAGCTTCAACACATAGAGCAGAAAGTTGAGTATAAGCATGGGGCTTCCCAGTGTGGACACAGATTCATGGTTGGACCAAATATTCCCTTACAGATGGTTCGTATTTTCCATCAGGACTTCATCGGCCGAAGGTTGTAACCAAGCAGAGAGAAAATGGACACAAGACTAGCCAAGTGCTACAGTGTCACGAGTCTCTTCAAATTTCAGCCACATACTCTATTCAAAATCTAGAACATAGTGGTTGCAAGCACTTATTTATTGAAACAAAAATAATAATATATCAATAAAACCAAATGAACGTGACCAAAAATAGTAAGCAGAATCAAACAAAGCGAAAGAAAAGGCAACAAGAAAAATGAATTGAATGAGAACTACAAGCAACAAGCAGACTATGTACATGGCACGAGCGCGAACCAGCCTATTGAAAATAATGCTTGAGATCTTGGTTGTTGACGGGAAGGTAATCATCCCGTCGAGTGATCACAAATGATACGTGTATGGTCCAAGATTCTCGTGAACTTGTGTACGGGCCAATCCATAGGGACTGGAAATTCATATGTTTGCATTTGTCTTCATGGGGTTTATCCCATTTCAGAACTATGTCATCCACATTGAACCTAGCTTTCCCTGAAGACTTCTTATGTAACCACCTATTAATACGGTTTTGGTGGAGTATGAATTTTTATTTTTCTTTCATCATTTCTTCCTTGAGCTTATGGAGAGCATCCATCCTACACCGAACTAGCTGGCAAAGGCTTACCTTGGGATTCTTGGGAAAGCTGAAGAGTAGGAAAGTAGATATTTGGCAGGAGGATGGCTTCTTTACCATAGACCAGGAAGTATGGTGAGGTGTTCAGAGATGGCTTAGGTGTTACACAGTCAACCCATAGTGCATTTGTGAGGGCGGTATGCCAGTTACACTGTTCAGAGAAAATGGTCTTCTTGATTATACAAATGAGGTTCTTATTTGTAGACTCTGCTATACTGTTTCCTTGTAGATAGTAATTTGATGAATTCTTTAACACAATACCATTATGTAATGCAAAGTCATAGAGTTTCAAAGACGAAAAATAAGTTGCATTATTAGAAACAAGTGATACTAGAACACTAAAGTGTGAGATGATATTCTGCTGGAGGAAGCTGATGACCTCTTGGTCATTCACTTTATTAAGCGAAACTGCCTCAGTTCATCGGTGAAGCAGTCAGTTGTTGTTAGGATATAACGGTGTTTCTTTGACGAATGAGGGAAAATTTCCCAAATAATGTCCAGGCCCTACTGTTGGAACGGTTTAGTCACTGCAATACGGTGTAGTGGGGCTATTGATCTATGTGTTCTACCGGCGCATCGCTAACAGACCAAGCATTTGAGAGCATAGGCATGCACATCCTTGAATAATGTGGGCCAATGAAAACCAGCTTGCATAACCTTGTGTGTCATGGTATTTCCCGAAAAGTGACCCCCAATGGGTCCGTCATGCAGATCTTGAAGTACCTTCTTTGATTCCTATGCCTCAAGGCACCTGAGCATCTTCCATTACTATGCTTTTTGTAAAGCACTCCATGCACCCACTGATATGCTAAGGCTATCAGGCACAATGCCCTCTTTTGTCCAGTAGAAAAGTGAGAGGGTACAATGCCATTCTCAAGGTACTGGTGTACATATAGGTTCCAAGAGGTTCCATTTTCTGTGGGGTTTTCTCGCCTTATTTCATACATTTCAATCTCTTACTCCCAATTGGGGAGATCTTCTTCCTTCTCTAGAGCATGTACTGCTTCAGCTGCAAGTTTGCAGAGTCCATGCCCTTTGATTTTGTGCACTGGCTTGATTTCAATATCATATTCTTGGAAACCTGTCATCCAGTTTGCATGTCATTCTCCCATCCCTTGTTGTACTAATAATTCATGAACTACTGGGTCAGAAACAAATACTATGTAGTAGTTCTTTAGTAAATAGGGCTTGAAGTGTTTCATCGCCTTGTGAATTGAATAAGCATGTTTGTCAATGGCAAGGTAGTTAAGCTTTTGTCCTTGCACCCTTGCACTCATGAAAGAGATGGGACATTCATCATTAGTTTCATCTTTCTGAGTGAGTACTGCAGCTAGTAAGTTATCAGAAGTGAAGGTGTATAGCAGGAAATCTTTTTTGAAATCTGGGCTATAAAGTGTGGGTGCCTTGGCGATAACTTTCTCAATCATGGTGAATGCATGATTTGCCTTCTTGCCCCAGGTGTACACTACATCTTTCTTAATCATGTTTAGCAAGGGATTGACTATTTGTGCATAATCCAAGATAAACGTTTGGAGGATGTTTATCTTACCCAAGAAGGATTGCATAGATTTCTTGTTGACTGGGTGAGGAATCCATGTGATTGCTTGGACCCAGTCCAGATCCACCTTGATCCTGGTCTTGGCAACAATATGTTCGAGGAGGTTCCCCTCCGACATGAAGAATACAATCTTCTTGGGATTTAGGGAAATCCTATATATTCAGCATCGCTCGAAAATTTTCCTAAGATGACGTATGCTGTCTTCTCATCTTCTTGAGAACACAGTCACATCATCAAGGTATACCACCATGCTCTGCCCAATGACTTCACGAAAGGCAATTTCCATAGTGTGCTGAAATGTTGTGCCTATGTTTACAAGACCAAATTGCATTTGTCTATATGCGAACGTACCATAATTGGTACAGAAAGTAGTTTTGAGTCTGTCAGATTATGCTACTAGAACCTGATTGTATCCTGAAACACCATCAAGGAGAGAGAACATCTTTGCCCCAGATATTGTTTGCAAAATATGGTCCATAGATGGCACAGGGTAGTGGTCTTTGTCCGAGGTGCGATTAACGTTCTAGAAATTGACACACTAGTAGATTTCCCTAGAGTTCTTTCATACAAGCACAAGGTTGGAGACCCACGTGGAATGACGAACTTTATATATGATCCGTGCATCCAACAATTGAGTAAGCTCTTTCTATATGAGGGGTTCAAGTGACATATATACTTTTCTCAGCTTTTGTTGATATGGCCTGATGCCTTCCTTGATTGGGATGATCTGTTGGATGATCCATGTGTCATAAGTTTTCAAGTCATCATACGTCCATGCGAACACATCTCAGTATTGTTTGAACAATTGGATGAAGGCTTTCCATTCTTGTTGTGTACAACATGTGCCAAGAATAACAAACTTTGGATCCTTTTCTGTTCCCAGGTTTATTAGTTCATGCCTTATGGTGGAACTATTGGTCTTACTGTTTCTTGACCCTTGGATCCACTCTTGCAAGTCATATAGCTTTTCTAGTGATACCACACCTTTTGTGATAATGTGGCCTTTCATGTCATCAAATCCTATTTGTAGAGAGTGCTCATGCTCGTCATCATCTATTGTTGCATCTTTGAAAATTTCAGCATTGTTCATAAAATGTAGTATCTATTGGTCATCATTAAACACACGTAAGTTAGTTATGTTGTCTGGGATAGATTCTTTGTACAAAATTTCAATAGTAAATCTATCCCTAAGTGGTGACATTCTTGAGGCTGCATTTTCTAGTGCATTAGCAGCTGTATTACGCATACATGACACAACAATGATATTAAATGCTTGGAAGTTTGAGATTAGTCACCATACCTATTCTTGGTAGTTTTCTAGATGTGGTCATGAACACTGAATGGTGTCAAGTACTTTTTGTACCATTATCTCAGAATCACCTACCAATTTAAGCATGACCACTTTGAGGGTGATGGCCTTCTGCAAGCCCAACACGAGTGATTTATATTTTGCTACATTGTTCATGCACTCAAAATAAAAGCATCTTGACACTAGATGTTTCATGTTGCAAGGTTCGATTAGAACACACCTGGATCCTGAGCCACCCTGTGTCTTTGATTCATCGAAGTACAAAGTACACAACTCTGCTGCTACTACTGCTACTATTGGTACAATGTGTTGTAAAATTTTCATTACCATCAGTTGGGCAAGGAAGGAGTCCCAATTGTGTGTCTGGTGAGCTTGGAGCTGGTCATGCAGGATAACACCCCAACGTTGTCTCATGGAAGCAGTTGTTGAACATGAGTTCTGTGAGAGTTAATGGTTCATTCTCACCATTGATGGGAATGATATTATGCTTCATGTACCTCTCAGATTCCACTGGGATTTGGTTGCACTTTCCCTTGTGTGGAAGCCACATGTGAGACCAGTCCATAGAAAATATCCGTCCAGCTTACTGGACCAGTCCCTACAAAGTAATAGACCATACGCTTCTGGGATGTCCACAACCACTACGTTGATACATTGGTGCACTCGACTGTCGTGGGATAGTCAAATGATAATGTTCTCGTAATTCACCAATGAATGATACCGATGTTCAATCAAGTTGGATGATTCGTGCATTTGTCTCGCTCCACTGTGCATTGATTCTTTTAGTGATGGAGAACAGCATGATATTGGTTGCCAAACGGGAATCAACCAAATAGTTCTAAACATTGTAGCTGAGTGTTTTGAAAGATAGCAGAAATGCAGGGCAACCTAAGTTTGCTTCTACTGCTATTTGTCCCAAAGTGCAAAATAAGGTATCTCGCTGACTCTGGATCTTAGCCAACTCAAGCAAGCTGACGTTTTGTTGGCTTATTGGGGCCTGACCCAGGTTCGGAGTTAAGTAGCTAAACAAATCCATCTACTACTATCCCTTTCGACAATAGTCCATGGAGAGCAGACTGAGGTCTCACCCAAATTAGTATGGGAGGGTGATGAACCAGGTTTCCACACCCTTGAGATGTCTAAGAGGTTTGACTGGTCCATTGTTTGTTCCTGTGCGTAGGTTGCTTTATACACTTTCCCATTCCTTGTGGCCTAATACACTGCCTTCGCGCAACCCTAACCAAGGGCTGTGGAGCTATTACACCGCGCTCTGTGCTATTACTCAAGATCTTACTTATCTTCCATTTCTAGTTAATGACCTTTGCCTCCTTGAATGTCTTAAGTTATAATTAGTTAAACAGAAACATTCATACAGGTTTGCGTAGTAAATAAATAGTATACTTGAAAATTATATCCAATCATGCATTAAACCAGGAAAAGATACACAGAAATATAGTAAAAATTATCTTTATTAATTCTCCCAATAGTTATAGACTCAACCTATCCCGCGCACTTAGCTGCAGGGGTCCACGCACTTAGCTATAGACTACTATGCCTCTGTGGACTCAATTGTAGAACTTTCTGCTACTCGATGACCCACAGACACACTTTACACTTCGACTCAATCACTTAGAATTCTTCTCTTCTTATATTCTCTCCTCCATTAGTTATCTTATACACTTAGAGCCTTGCTCTATTTATACAATCCCATGGTTCATGGACCATGGGTAGGTCTATCCAGCCAACATTACATTACAAAAACAAGGGTGAAAAACCCTATGACTCTATTATAATTTTGCTCCCTGCACCCACAATGTGCAGAGATTTTACAAGAAGATTCAGTAAAAATTTGGGCTTTAAGCCTCAAAACTTGCCTTGGGGGGACTGCATGCCCAACACATCCCTAACACAAACTTCATGACTCACCCTCGAGTCAGTCTATCGGTGTAGAGATCTTTGTGCATAGGCCCTCTAACTGTGCTCAAACTATGGCAAGGTCAGTAGCACACTCAACTGTTGTATGTTGGATCTACTGAATGCGTTTTTTCGAGACCGCTGTGTCCGAAGTGCTCCTCTACATTATTGCATGCATCCCCTGCATGTGTGCGAGCTTGCCTTCAATTTCTGCTATGAAGGTGAAGGCCTCGTCGATCCAAGGTTGAACGCGTGCCTTTAGTACTACTTCCTTGTGTTGTACCGCGTCCACTTGTTCTTTCAGTGCTCTGGCTTGTTGCATCCGGGCGAGCCTCTAGGTGAGGGCCACCATCTGTGTAGTTCCTTTGATGCTACCATACTACTGTTGGACTTCTCGTGCCTTTGTCTCTAAGCACTAGATGTTGGGGTCCTCCTACAGATTTGTGAGGACCTCAAATAATTCTTCAAACATGTTGGTGTAGTCTCGCTCTGAAGTGCCAATTTCGTCCAGTCCCGCTATGATAGCTCTAGCGCACTGTTCTCTGACTTTCGAAGGGCTAGATGGTTGTGCCTTTAACTGCAGCTCAACGATATTAAGGTTCAGCTCCAACCGAACCTTTGTCATTTCATCCCACACCTCATGCACCCTTGTTGCTAACGTTTGGATGCGCTTCTATGATGGAATGTTTGCAGGGATGGCCAACTTCGGGACGCTTATAAAAGCTCCATCTATGACCTATACCAGCTGTCAATTTTGCAACACCACTTCATCGCATTGTAAGCTTAACTGTTCCATTTTGATTTTGTGCTCACTAATGACTTATAGTGCACGACTCTCCCTAGCCCATAGTTTTGTAGTTATCCCATCCTACAGAATGTATAAGGTGTCCCGCAGGAGTGTAGCGAGGTTGATGTTGAAGCCCTTCAACGTGTTAATCGTAGGCATGTTAGCTTCATTTGCTGTCACTAGTTCCCTTTCTGATAGAACTAAGGTATTCATCACGCAAGCACACATCATCTATTTTGCTGTCATTGTTTTGACTGGGAGGCTGGTTGAAAGGGTACCAGCCTTTGGGGTGCACATCTGCAACCCCTATGGCTACGCTGTAAGGGCCCCCAACACAATCTGGTTTTCCAGCATGAAATGTTGGAGGGCCTCGGAGGTGACATCATGCAATGTCTCGTCGATGTCGTTTAGATCACCCTTAGTTAGGGTGATTAGGTCAATAGACAAATTCGATGCCTTGACCTTCTTGCGTGACCCGGTCTGCTCGGCTGGGTGATGGTGCTTCAATAGTGTTGATGGGGTTGGTGGGTCCACACCTCCCTCTTCTTCCTCTGCTTCCTACCCATATGAAAGCAACATTTGAACCTCGCATGCCTTCGCGGCTACCTCCTGTATTGTTGTTGCTACTGTGGCCTTTTCCTGCTCAGTTGCTATCTGTGCAGCGTCCCGTGCCACCCACAATTTTACTATCACTGCCTCCTTCCTTCTTTTTTCTACCAATTGTATGATACGCAGCTAGGCCTTGTCTTTCTTCCTCTGTGCCTCCGACTTCTATATCTCCACGATGTCTGAAGTGTGCCACTTTGACGGCCATACCTCTAATACGTTAAAGATGATGTTGCCTATGGCTACAAAGGGTAGCTTTCTCCATTGTTTGGTTATGTCCTTGCTCGCTCTGATGTAAATATTATGGATGTCCACTTTGAATTCCATGAAACTCTACAGGCTATTGTAGACAGTGGACGACAACTGCTGCTTGCGGTCTATCCCCATTCTGAGGTTCATATCCATGAACACCTAGAATATTTTATTGTTGCGGATCCTCTTGGCATCCTTTGTGGCCCAAAGCGAAGAGTAATTTGCAACCTCTAGTAGATCCTTTTCAATTGTGGGGAATTGACTATCTTCTAGTGATTCCCTTGCCATGAGCATTATGGACATCAGAATCCATGCATAGTGGAATGTTTTGCCCTGTTCTTGAGCTTCACAACAATTCTCCAAAAACTCCTTGCAGAGGAACTCGGACTAGTTAAACTGGACCCCCATCGCACACTGCTCAGCTAGTGCTACCATTGGCACAGGCACCTCGTCTGCACAGCACTTGCACATAACCTTACTGGCCAGTATTTGGGTTGCCACTTTCATTACATTGTCATTGATGCTAGATATGGTGTAGCTCCTTTTCTTCTTTGACAACTTGTACTTTTTCTTCATGGCCTCTACGATGGCCAAGTCACTGCTTTTCTCTTCCGTGATGTCCGCGAGGTCCTCTCCTTTGCATGGAAGCTAGGAAATGTGATGAGTTAAGTCTGTTGTGATGGGGATGGGCTCCTCCAGCTAGAAACACCCATCATGCACCAAGCAAAGATGTTGCCTGATGACGAAAATGGTTATTGGGGCGCAGTGGAAATGCTGAACACAAAGTAGGCTCAGTAACCCAGCCTTTTCCACTTCGTGCAACCACTTTTGCGGCTCTAATTCTGTAATAGCCACCGCGGTGTTCTTCTTGGGCTTCATGAGGTGCGAGGTTTCAAGGTGAGGGAACTTCTCGTGGTCAACGAGGTCCCAATCTTCGAATTTTAAGCTCAGCACCCGTTCCAGGTGCGTGCCCTAAAAAATAATGTTGTCGGGGAGAAGCGGGGTCTAGAGTGAGCTCTTGGTCTCGTTAAGGTCCTTGGGCACTTTATCCTTCTATTTTTGTGGGAGGAAATGAGCGGGTAAATTTTTTGGGGGGTGTGCAGGCTGAGTTTCCTACTCCATAACTTCATCCTCATCCTCTGCAATGATAAGATCCTCCAAGTCTTCTTCTTCTTCATTGATCTCTATGGTGACGACTTTCTCCTTCTCCTCCATTGAAAGCTTGGTGTGTAGTGAGTTCCATGGGGACACACATACGGGACCCATCGCTTGTTTGTCCTTCTTGGGTCTTGGAGTGCGCGGTGATTTCAGGATTTCTACCACAATCTTGGAACCTTCCGGGGCATCCCCCACAGTCAGGGCATGCGCAGCCTCTTTGGAGCTCATTTCTATTATCTCCATAATGTCCTCAGTTGTTGCCATCATGTCCGTCCCAAAATCTAGCACTCGCGAACTCACGGGCTCAATCAACATTTAGCACACAATAATCAGGGCTCTACTCAATAGCTCAACTCGTAAATGACCAAATTTTTCTTGCTCAGTCGCCCGTTGTATTTATAGAACTTTTTGAATTTGAATTCGATCATCCCCCCCAAATCCGATTCATTAATGCTCCCTTGGCGGTAGATTTCCCCAAATCTTTCCAATAAATCACATCCTAAATGCCTGTCACCCACTCCATTTGGTCTTAAGTTGAGCATCCCATCATGAATAGTGACTTCAATAGTCACTTTCTGGCCAACCCCTGTAGCAGCGCATCCCCCCGTGTGCGAGCACGGACCTTGTGACTCTTTGCTTCTGCACGCGGTTCCAACATCACATAGCTCTCGGGCAGAATAGTTTATAGTCCCATGCTTCCTTTCAACTACCTAGAGTGCTAAGACTGTACTTCCTTCAGCTAGTCAAGTAGTCGCACCACCCATATGAAGTTTCATCTTGTCATCCATCATGTTTCCTGGAGAATAATCACCTTTTATTTATAGTCAGAATCATGCACTTTACGATCAACGACATAATACCCTGGTCAATACGCTTAGCAATGTGAGGTCCAACCCAAGGCATCAGACTGATCAATTTGCGGTGATAGGCCTTAAACATATTATCATGATCATATGCTTCTTGCCTTATCACCCTTGTCTTCTTACCAAGAAAATCATCCTTTATCTCATCCTCCATCTTCTTGACTTCCACGTCCACCAGAGCATTTTTCTTCCTTAATCATACCGTTTCTTCTTCAAGTTGTTGGAGTCTAAGATTTCCTTGTTGGACTTCTGCTTCCAAGGTTCTGCGAACCATCATATCTACCAGTAATATCATGTGCGGTCTAAGACCTCCAAGTACTATAGGGATTACAGAGGTTGCTTCATACTCCAACCTTGGCGGTGCCTGCGTAGTCAGGTTTTTGCACACGGTCCTATAAGCCTAGAGAACCGTTGGTACACGCAGGTCGCAGTCACTCCACTTCACATTGTGGACCTTGTTCAGTGCTTCGCGTACTTTGTTAAAAGATTCTGCATGGATATTATTTGGTGCACTTGGTCTTTCCATAATTTGTGGTTCCAAATAGAGGGGTCGTTCATGCTATTGCCTTACCCACACCTTCTTACTGATCGAGTCTCCTACTGCAAGGATAGTGTGAATTCATGCAGGTTTCACACCATTTGCTTGTATCCACCTGGATAGGTGGTTGTGCGGGCTGGTTCGTCCGTCATGCTTGTATTTCAATTTCATCTGAGGCTTTCCAAACCGCATGCTCATCATCCTTCGTCATTCACGCCAGTTGTGAAGACTTCGTTGGTGCGTACCCAACCATCTTGCGGGTGTAGCTCACAGTACCCATTTCAGACTGTTGAAATGTTGTTGTTCGAGTAATTCTCTTTCAAATTTGTTCAGGAAGCCATCCACCTCGCTTAACCTGTCATATGTAGCAAGATCTCTTACCTCTATCACTACACAGTGCAATGATCTCATCATCATGTTATAGTTGAGTGTGGTTCCCTCATGTAATTGGTTTTGCCATCGTTCTATCTCCTCACGAGAATCTGGGTGGGTTGTCCTGTCTTGTTTCAAACTCTGCATCTCCAGTCACAATTTTTTCAATTGCACGTTAATCTGTTGAACTCCTAGGTTAGGATCTTGTATTGGAGTCTCGTGTAATATCATCGTGATCTCCAAAGCCTTAGCCTGAGTGGTTAGCCTTTGTTGTGACAATGCATTTCATAGATGTGGTGTTAATGATGCTACAAACCATTCATGGTGTTGCCCATATGTTAATTTCATGTTCACTTTGCAAATTGTGCACATTAGTCTTTGATACAATTCCTATGGGGTCTCACCTGGTAGCATTGTGATCGCCTTGAATCCAATGATCAACTGTGCCTCATACTTTGGCCTGCTAAATTCTTTGTTTAGCGTAGCTTGGATATCCGCAATCCCCACATTCGAATTGTCATTGGAATGCTTAATGTACCAGGTCAGCATGTGATCCTGCAGAGCACAAGCAACGTTGCCTTCTTTATATTATCATTTGTGACACCCTGTGCTTCCTATACATCTTTTATCATGAACCAAAACTGGTCCAGATCTTCATTCCCTACTCCCTTGAACATTGGTATCTTTATCACGCTTTCCATACTACTTCACAGTGGTGGCAGAGGTGGTATGGGCGAAGACGGGGGTGAAGACAATGAAACCGGTGGTGGTGTGAGTGGGGGTGGTATGCATGGAATTCTGTACCTTATCAGATTGATCATACTTCTTGGAGAGACCTTAGCGAACTCTTCTTCGCCCCCTTGCGGAGGTGAAATCAAGGGGCTAGTTTCTAGTTCTATGCTACCTTCATTTCTATAGATTCTCCCAATCCTCATAGCCCCAAATATCAATTTATTTGCATAACTCGCTTTTCACACAGTAGCATTTTAATCCAAGTGTTCAAAGATTTAACGTACTTACCTTGCAGTCCCTTGAGGAAGCATCATTCTGCCTTGCTATAGCTGACTGAAGTATTTACCATGATTTTAGTGATGAATCCTCCTATGATTCAATTGAGCCAGTGATTGACAACACGTGCGATCTTGTCTTCCGATGCCCCAGTCTGTGCACCAATTCTAGAGTCCACACAATAGGTTTATTGAGTTTACACCTTCCTTAGCTATCTGCTAGCTTTGCGATCCACTCGTACAACTTAGTGGGGAATGATGCAAATAAAATTTCATGGATCTCTATATATAAGTAGCAGTCTAACCACTCTTCCTTCGATAGTCATAGATTCATGTTTTCCTGCACCACGAACTCGTAAACCTTTCTATCCAACCAATCTTCAATTCCTTTCTTTGTCAGATTCGAGTGATACGACATTAGACATATCTATGCAGATCTTGGTCCCAACAACAAAACCATTTGTTGGCTTGTTGGGGCCTAACCCAAGGTTGGAGTTAAGTAGCCAAAGAAATCATTGTACTACTGGCCCTTTCGACAACAGTCCGTGGAGTGCGGACTGAGGTCTCACCTGAAGTACTATGGGAGGGTGCTAGAACTAGGTTTTTGTACCCTTGAGATGTTTGATAGGTTCGACTGGTCCACTATTTGTTCTTGTGCATAGTTTTATTCGTGCACTTTCCCGTTCCTTGTAGCCTGATACACTGCCTTCATGTAGCCCTAACCTAGGGCTGTCGAGCTCCCGCACTGCGCTTTGCGCTATTACCCAAGATCTTACTTATCTTCCAGTACTAGTTAATCACCTTCACCTCCTTGAATGTATTAAGTTATAATTAGTTATACAAAAACATTCATACAGGTTTGCGTAGTAAATAAACACTATACTTGCAAATTATATCCAATCATGCATTAAGCCAGGAAAAGATACACAAAAATGTAGTAAATCTTCTCTTTATTGATTCTCCCAATGGTTACAGACTCAACCTGCCCCACGCACTCAGTTGCAGAGGTTTCCACAATTAGCTGTGGACTACTAGGCCTCTGCACACTCAGCTGCAGAGCCTTCTCCTACTCTATGACCCACAAACACACTTTTCACTTTGACTCAATCACTTAGACTTCTTGTCTTCTTCTATTCTCTTCATTATTAGTTATCTTATACACTTAGAGCCTCACACTATTTATACAATCCCATGGTCTGTGGACCATGGGTAGGTCTATCCAGCTAACATTACATTAGAAAAGCTAGGGAAGACAACCTTGTGACTCTATTATAATTTCACGCCCCACAGCCACAATTCACGAAGCTTTTACAAAAACATTCGGTCAAAAATTTGGGTTTAAGCCCCAAAACCTACCTTGGGGGGATTCCATGCCCAAACATGTTCGCTCAAGTGTTCTTCATGTCATCAACAATGTTGTAGTCCAGAGGTGGTTGACTCACTGAGGTGTCCGAGTTGGAATGGATGTTAGAATTTCTAGCGGAGTGTTTCGCAACTTTCTACTCATGGATGTAATATTTTCCATCGCTGTCTACCCGAACTTACTTTGTGTTTGTTGCTTTGAGGGAGCCAGTGCGTTGGTCTTCCTTATTAGTAGTCTGACCTTTTCTTGCATCTCCCTCAGTGTTGGGGGAGCCCCTTTGCTTCTAAGGCTGTAATGGTCAATTTGTTTTCGGGACTGCTTCTTATTGTTCATCCTTGCCATTGTTTGTGAGAACTAATATGTGTTCACCACATGCTCAGAGCTTGATGGCTCATCAGGTGCAACCTCTTCATCATTGTACGTGTCTTCTGATTACTCTTGCATATTGCTTCTCGTCCCGAGTGTATGACTGTAAAAAGTATTTGTGACTCGTTTCCAGCCTGGAGAAGAGTTCTCAGGATGATGTTCTTTGTGGAAAGAACAAAATTTTGGGTTTGCACATTGTTCGAGTTGGAACAGAGGCTTCTCCAAAGTTTTGGAAAGAATCGGTCGTTGCTTGATGTGATGCTTTCCTATCTCTACCAACGTGGGTGACTGCTTGCAAATGTGTCCGATCCAAATTGTTTTAGTTTGGAAATTTCAGTGGACAAGCTCTTGATAAGATGAGTGAGGGTCTCAATGTCAGTTTCTTCCTTGTCTCTACCATTTCTCGCTGCTACTTGGGGAATATGAGATGGACCAAGTGATTCTAGATCTAGGATCACACACGAACGTTTTGCCTAAGAAAACATGGGAACGCATGGAAAGGCCTACGCAGCAATGGTCTCCTATCCAACTGTGAATGACAAGGCAACAAAAGATCCTACTTATGGTGAGATTGCAGGGAATCACAGTGGATATCGAAGGAGCAAGCACGCTAATAGACCTCGAAGTAATGGAGATTGTTGATGACAACAATCACTACCCTGTGGTATTAGGAATAGATTGGGTCACTGACATGAATGGGGTGATAAATATGAATAAGTGCAAGATGATTTTTGAAAAAAAAACTTTGCGCGTAGTTGTACCTTCAAATCTTGCAGAAGGAACATGCTACACGGAACCGTTGCGCGACTACAACAACGATGATGATTTGTACTGCATCTACAAGATAACCCCATGGGAACAAGACTGGGTGAATCCAAATATGGATGGATGAATCTCATGGGAGGACAAAATATTTTGCACATCGGATTCTGACGAGGAGATAGAACGATGGAAGATCTAGTTACACGAGGTAACCATGTTGAACTGTAACATGATGATTGGATCGTTGCACTACATATCGACAAAGGTAAACAATCTACCTATGTATGATGGGTTAAGTATGGTGGATGAATTCCTGAATAGATTTGAAAGAGAAGTTTCAGAATAACAATGTTTCAAAGCTTTGAAATGGGTAATGCACGCTACGCTCGCGAGGTGGTGGGGTACGCACCAAAGAAGTTTTGAGTACTAACGCGAATGTATGAGGATGATGGGCATGCAGTTTGGGAATCCCCAGATGTGATTAACAAACAAGATTACCAGACAAAACGGTCCGTGTGCCCACCTGTCCAGGTGGATAGAGTCACATGGTATGAAACCTGTGCGGATGCACACAGGCTTCGCGCTAGGAGACACGATCAGTAAGCATGTGCGGATGAGTAAATGGCATGAATGGCCCGTTTGGTTGGAACCATGAAATATGGAGAGACCAAGTGCGTAGACGGTTATCCACGCAGAAGCCTTTAACAAAGTACGTCAAGCACTGAACAAGGTACATAGTACGTAAGAGATTGATTGGGACCTTCGTGTACCAGCAGTTCTATGGGCTTATAGGACCATGTGCAATAAATTGACATCATAGGCACCTCTAAGATTAGAGTATGGTGTGAATGTTGTAATCCCCATAGAGCATAAATTTTCTAGTCCATGCATGGCAGCACTGGTAGATATGACGGTTCGCAGAACCTTGGAAGTGGGGGTAGTGCAACTAAATTAAGTAGAATACTTGGGACCTGACGAGGAAATCCAACAGGGTGACCTTAGGCTCCAAGAACTTATGAAGGAAAGCATGCGATTAAGGGTGAAAAGCACTCTAGAGGAAGCATAAGTCAAGAAACTTGAGGACATTGTTAAGGAGGTCACTAATGGAGGCACGGTATATTTGGTAAAGCTAAACGGAGAACCCTTCCCAGGCAGAGTGAATGACAGTCGATTGAAGCCCTACACAGGTGGCCCGACTGTCTAAATAGTTGGCAGAAGCAAAGTCTTCATGCTCCAAGTAGCCGGACGAAGGCGCAGGAATATAAACAATTGCAGGCAATGTAGGAACAGGTCTAGGGAAGCAGTTTCAACACTGCGGTCTCAGAACAACGCGTATAGGAAATCCAATAGGCAATCGCTTAGTGCGTTGCCGACCTTGTAGTGGTTCGAACAGAGTTGGAGGGACTCTGTGCAAAGATCTCTGCACTGATAGAGTGACTTGAGGGCAAGTCACGATGTTTGTTTTGGGGGCCTGTTGGGCAAGGAATCACCCCAAGGCATGTTTTGGGGCTTAAAATCCAATTTTTTACCAAGCCCTTTGTAAAAGCTCCATGATTTGTGGGTGTGGGGCACGAAGTCATAATAGAGTCACAGGGTTGTCCGCCCTTGTTTTTGTAAATGTAATGTCGGCTTGAAAGATCCATCCATGGTCCACAGGCCATGGGATTGTATAAATAGAGTGAGGCTCTAAGTGTAGAAGATAACGATGTTAAGGAAATAAGCATGATGAGCCTAAGAGCTTGAGTCGAAGTGTAAAGTGTGTCTTGGGTCGTAGAGTATGAGAAGGCTTTGCAGCTATGCGCGGAGAGGCCTAGTATTCCACAACTGAGTGTGCAGACCCTAGCAACTGAGTGCACAGGGAAGGCCAAGTCCATAACTGTGGGAAGAATTAATAAATAGAATTTTACCATATTTCTGTGTATATTTTCTTGCTTTATGTATTATTAGGTATAATTTGCAAGTTTATTGTTTATTTGCTGCACGAACTTATATGCATGAATTGTATAAATAAATATAACACAAGTCTTCACTTATGTGAAGATAACTAATTGGTGTAAGAAGGCAAGTAAGATCTTGGGTGTGATTTAGGGAAATAGTGCAGAGTGTTGCTCCAGTAGTGCAAAAGCCCCACAACCCTTGGTTAGGGATGTGCGAAGGTGAGTCTATCAGGGGGCAAAGGCCAAGGAAGTGCATGAAGCAACCTACGCGCAACAACTAGCATTTGGACCAAATCAACCTCTTAGACATCTCAAGGGTGCAGAAACCTGGTTCCAGCACCCCCCATACTACTTCGGGTGAGACGTCAGTCCACGCTCCATGGACTGTTGCCAAAAGGGCTAGTAGTATAGGGATTTGTTTAGCTAATTAACTCTGAACCTGGGTCAGGCCCCAATAAGCCAACACTTTTCATCTTCGATAGCTTCTCCTAGACCTTCAAGTGTGGCAAAGGTTGCTTCTTCCACTGAGGATACAACAACACTTGTGGGAGTGGACTTTAGCTTCCTCACTACACGTGGAAGATGTTGTCTATCTAAGATTAATCTGACTTCTTTCGCGAACTAGAGAGTGATGGGGCAAATAGAGCAAAGGTGTTAATTTGATGTCTTGTGCTCAACACTAGGAGGTGAGGAGTAACCAACCACTGAGTCCTGTGTAGGTGAGGGAGAGTGCGAGTTACTGCCTTCACGAGATGTTCGTTAAATGAGTGTGAGGGGAGTTTCAACCATGTAAAACTGGCTTCCCTCCTTATAGCACCAGAAATGTTGATGGTGTTAGACCCGCCAAAATTCAAGGGATCACCCTGTTATGATGTCCCATCTAGACCTCACACCATTTGGTGTGGGAGTCCCATCTGGTATGGTGGCCTGATTTCGATTGTCATAAGGATCTGCCTCAACTCTTGCTTATCAGCATAGGAGAGTGGTTCAGTTGTCTTCCTGAAGTGAGGTTTGGGTGCCTAGTAAGTGTAAGTGTACTTGTGTCAATGTTTCTTTCACTGTGAGGGGAAAGATGTGAAGGTGAGTTCCAGGTTGAAAGGGATTAGTCCCAAATTGGCTAGGAACACACAACGCAGAGGACATACACAACTTCTGGCAGAGAAGTCCACTCGGATGTAGAAGTCACAACATACAAGGTAAGATAAAATGTACAACACTCATAGATAAGTCAGAGATGAGTGAAACGGTTGTTACAACAAGGTTCATGTGAAGGGTCCGTCTGATGTCCGACAGAGCAGTCGATATAGACGGGACAACATTAAAAACATATACAACACATTTCCATTAATAGATTATGTATTACAACAAATGAATTAGTTTAGATGTAGAACACATGCATTACAAGTACTAAAGATCAGTCTTACAACAAATACAATACATGTGTGAAAACGTGATGGGTTGTTGATAGGCTTCTGAATTAAGAAAAAGTTCCAAGACAAATCATTATACCATACATCGCTAAGCTCGTCAACGGGGCGTTGGAACCACTACTTACTCCTTAAAGAAAAGATTACAGACTCTCTTGGCTATTTATAGCCAAGGGTGAAACTAACCCTATAGGTTTTAACCCCATACATAAATTACCTACATACGAATTCTAAAACACAAAAAATAAATAATGTGAGAGCATAACACATAAAACACATATACACAAAGATTTTCCATTGGATCCCAAAACAAGGACGACCAGCTTGAATTTTAATTATGTTCCTTTCAATGTTACAATATATATTTATGCATGCCGAAGCATCCAATACCATGGACCGAAAACCATGGCGTCCAAAACCATGTATGAAAATCATGCACAAAACCATAGGTCAGTCCACCCAACCTAACATAGGGTCCAAAAAAAAAATTTAGGGGCGTCGCCATGGATCCCATAGAGTGGAGTTACCTGCACCCCTCAAACCCCCTGTGAACCCTCAGCTATGCAATCGGCGCAACGACGGGGGCGCTCTGCCCCCCCCTCTAAATCCCAGCTAACTACATGGGCTAGTCTTGGAAAGAATATAACACAACCCAACATTCTCCCACTTGTTGTTTTCTTTCCATAGGGGTTCACAAGATAGCTTAGTCATTTATCTAGCCCTACAATTCCCGTTGTTTCTCTACACCAAGAGAACTTCTTAGAGCTCACAAAGTTTTTCAATGCATTTGCAATATTCTTAAAAGTGTCCACCTTTACCATCAACACCTTTTTGTCTTCTATCATATCCCTCACAAAGTGATACTGAACATCAATGTGCTTTGTCTTTGAATGATATGCAAGGTACTTTGCCAAGAAAATTGCACTTTGGTTGTCACATTTTGTCCTTATAGCTCCCTGTACTAACCCCATACTTGAACACAATCTCTGCAACCAAACTCCTTCCTTTCTTGCATGAGTGGCTGCTACGTATTCTGCCTCTGTAGTTGATAGTGCTACTTCAGAGTGTTTCTTACTCATCCAACTGACTGCACCTCCAAATAGATTAAACACATGCCCACTTGTAGATCTTCTTTGATCCAGATCTCCAGCCTAATCTGCATTAACAAAGCCATGAATATCAAACAATCTGCCCAATCCTGGTCTTCCTTGGTAGCACAAACCATAATAACTAGTGCCACGCAAATACTTGAAAACCCGCTTCACTGTTGTCTAATACTCCTTCCCTGGTTTTGACATAAACCTGCTCAATACTCCCATTGCATGTGTAATGTCTGGTCTAGTACAAACCATTGCATACATAAGGCTACCGACCGTAATTGCATATGGAACACAGGAAATGTCCTCTTCCTCTTCTTGTGTCTTGGGACATTGTTCAGTAGATACCCTCACACCTACAGGAATATGAACCTTCACTGGTTTACTATCCTGCATATTAAACCTTTACAATATTGTCTTGACATACTTCCTTTGGTTTAACCAGAGCTTCGTCTTTTCTTGGTCTCTTTTAATTTCCATACCCAAAATATAGTTTACAACACCAAGATCTTTCATGTCGAATTTGGAGGACAATTGGGTCTTCAAATACTATATATTTTTTTTGTCATTTCCAACATGCAACATATCATCCACATACAAGACCAAATAAATAACATGGTCACCAATTAATTTAAAATATACACAGTGATCTGCTTTGCTTTTGGTGAAGCCAAGTCCCTGTATGAATGTATCAAAGTTCTAATACCACATCTTTGGTGATTGTTTTAACCCATACAGATACTTCTTGAACTTGCATGCCAGTTCTTTCTTACCCTTCATCGCAAAGCCTTCAGGTTGCTTCATGTAGATTTCCTCTTCCAGATCCCCATGAAAAAATGTTGTCTTCACATTAATCTATTCTACCTCAAAATCAAAACCAGTAACAATAGATAAAAGTAATCTAATAGAATTTACCTTGACAACAGGAGAAAAATATCACCAAAATCAATTCCCAGCACCTCGGAATAACCTTTTGCTATCAACTGAGCTTTGTATTTCTCCACCTTTCCTTTTGCATTTGTCTTCTTCTTGAACACCCAGTTGCTACCAATGGGTTTCCTTCCAGCTGGCAACTCCACCACATCCCAAGCCTCATTTTTGTGCAAAGATTCCATTTCATCAACCATGGCCTCTTTACAGAGTTTTCCATCCTCCGAATCTACTACTTCCTTCACAGTTCTAGGCTCATCATCAGTAATAGATAAAGAAAAATTTGAATAGAAAGCAACTGGACTATACCTTTCTAGTTGCCTTCTTTCTTGAAATGATCTTCTCACACTGAGAGTTTGTGGCTCTTCATCTTCTGATTCCTCCTCTGTTGTAGAGTCTGATTCTTCCTCCTTAAGCTCAAACTCTATCTTATCAGGTTCCTTTGGTTGGAATTCATGCTTAATAACATATTTTACCTCTTTGAACACCACATCTCGACTGTACACAACCTTCCTTGTTATGGGGTTCCAAAGATTATAACCCTTTAAACCATCCTTATACCCAATAAAGATGCATTTTTAAAATTTACTATCCAACTTGGTTCTTTTCTCCTTTGGAAATTGTACATATGCATCACATTCAAATACCCTCAGATGTGAAAGAGCGGGTTTCTTACCAGTCCATACCTCTTGTGGAGTCTTATCCTCCAACGGTGATGAAAGTGATCTGTTGACCAGGTAACATGTTGTCTCCACTGCCTCTGCCCAAAATTATTGTCCTAACTTGACACCACTAAAGATGATTCTTTCCCTCTCCGTCAAAATCTTGTTCATTCTTTCTGCAACTCCATTTTTCTCAGGTGTGTATGGAGTAGTCTTTTGCCACGCTATACCACACTTCTTATAGACTTCTTCAAATTCCTTAGTGAAAAACTCTCCACTGTTATTTTTCCTCAACACCTTTATCTTCTTCTCTGTCTCGTTTTCTACCAGAGACTTAAATTCTTTAAACCTGTCAAAGACTTCAGATTTATTCTTAAGGAAATATATCCATGGATTCCGTGAGAAGTCATCTATAAATGATACATAGTACACGGACTTACCCAGTGATGGAACCTTCACAGGTCCAAACACATCACTGTGTACAAGTTCTAATATATGTTTCGCCCTCTTACCACTAGAGGGGAAACTCAACCGATTTTGCTTCCCATATACACAATTTTCATAGAAATCAAAATCCAGAGAGCTATTACTCATACCTTCTACCATACCTTTACCATGAAGTATTCGAAGGTCATTCTCTCCAATATGTCCAAGCCTTTGATGCCATATCATGGTCTTTTGTCCAGAGACCACTAGATTTTCTGCTCCACTTTCAGGAACCATAGAGTTGTTGCCCCGATCAACAACAATGATACCTTGTAGCTTGTACAAAGTTCCAATCCAAACTTCCCGCATCAATACGAGTGCTCCCCAAACCATCTTGCAGGTATCCTTCTCGAACACTATTTTTACACCTGCATCATCCAACTTTCTTACAAAAATTAGATTTCTGGCCAATGCAGGAATATGGAGAACACCTAGAAGTGTTCTAACCCTTCCACCTTTCAACTTAAACTTTAATTTTCCATGGCCAATGATTCTAGCGTTCCTATCATCCCCCTAGAAAACATCACCACCATCGTATTTCTCATACTCGCAGAACCAATATCTATGGGGAGTGAAGTGAAAGGATGCACTTGAGTCAATCAACCATGCCTCATGATCTACATGTGTACTTGAAGAAGCCAAGTACACATCCCCACCTTCATCTGAGGTGGTTTTCGCCTCTGCAAAAGGAGCATCATCAGATCCCTTTCCTTTACCAGGTGGTTTAGATTTACAGTCCCTTTTGTAGTTCCCTTCCATTCTGCATTTCCAGCACACCACCTTTATAGGTTTTCCTAGAGATTTAGATCTCCCTCTAGATTTAGATCTCCCACTCGATGATTTACTTTTTTTTTGTTCTGGGACCATCCTCATACAGACAAGACATCACCATTCTGGCTCTCCATATTTTTCTGTCTCACCTCCTTTGTCATCAAGGATGAGACTATTTCATCAAACTACAAGGCAATTGTGTAGCTACCTATTGCAATAACTAGACTATCCCACGAATATGGTAGAGAACACAACAAACTAATGCACTTATCTTCATGTGAAATTTTAATACCACTAGATAATAATTGACTTACCACAATATTAAATGCATTCACATGCTTTGTCACCGAGTCTCCATATTTCATCCTCAGGTTATACACCTTTTTTTTTAGGAACAGTTTATTCACCAAAGACTTAGATTGGTACAAAGTCCCTAACTTGTCCCACGAAGCCTTCATCGTAGATTCCTCTGATACATTCAACAATACTAAATCTAAGACACACAATCATATTGTGCTCTTTGCCTTCCAACCCAACTTCTTCCATTATTCATCCAAAACTCCCGTTGGTTTAGTACCCAGATCTACCCCGATCCACTGATATTTATCCACCAATAGATCTTCCATCTTGAGTTTCCACAACTCAAAACTTTGACCATTAAATTTCTCGATCTTTTCTTTCCACTTCTTGCCATCTTCTTTCACCACTAGAGTCGATCTCACAGATATCCCACTAAACAGGGTGTACCACAAGCTCGATCGAAACCCCTCAGCAACAAAGGCATCGCCTTGAAGCCAAAACAACTCTGATACCAAATGTAGGTTTTAACCCCATACGAAAATTACCTACATACGAATTCTAAAACACAGAAAATAAACAATGTGATGGCATAACACATCAAACACATATGCACAAATATTTTCCCTTGGATCCAAAAACGGGGACTACCTGCTTGATTTTTCATTATGTTGCTTTCAATGTTACAATACATATTTATACATGTTGAATCATATAATACCATAGACCAAAAACCATCGTGTCCAAAACCATGTACTAAAAACCATTGCGTCCAAAACCATGTGCAAAAATCATGCACAAAACCATAGGTAGGTCCGCCCAACCTAATATAGCGTCCAAAAAACGAAATGTTCTGGGGTACTACCCTGGAAACCATAAAGTGGGGTTATTTGCACCCCTCAAACCCCCTATGAGCCCCCCGTTACACAATCGTCACAATGAAGGGGTGCTCCACCCCCCTCTAACCCCTCGGTTAACTACGTGGGGTAGTCGTGGAAAGAATATAACATAACCCAACAGACCCTTGTGGTTGTTCAACTACCCTCATGGCTGTTCGACTTCCATGAATTTCTGACTTATATGACTCTATGTTCAACAAGTGAGCCTCTTGGACTTCGAAGTTACATCAAATTGATTGAAAACAAGTCCATAGTAGAGATGTGGGCAACATGACTTATGACTTGACTTGACATTACTCGACATGACAATGATAGTACATTTGTGCTATTGCTAGAGTGCATGTCAAGCTAGAGTGTTATTGAGTGATGGATTTCTTCATGGTGTACCATATCTTCACCTCTACATGGAAAAGTGAAGGAGTATTCGATGGTCCTTGGTTCTCTTGATGAAGCTTTAGCATGTTGTTCCTTGCTTTCATGCTGGAAGGCTATAGCCTCACTTGTTCGAGAAGTTGCATGTTTGTTGTGTTTGTTTGCTTCACAAGATTCATTTGTTCATTCATTGGTGAAACTATCTATCTACATGTGCTCCCTTCATTCATCGCATTCATCATCTTGACATGTTTGTTCATGTACCTATACATACAATCACTCATGACGTGATGACATAAAATCCAAAACATCATAGTCTACCATAACACATGATCATTCGAATGCAAGTGAGTGGGAGAGGGCTATGAGGCAGGATGATGGCTCTAGGAAAATACTGATGAAAACTGCGCAAGTCACTGAGAGATGGAGACAGGTGACTTGAGTCTACAGTGACTATCTGCAAGGTCTAGCTTGGCTAGGAGGAAAAATTCCGCAAATTTTGGGAGGAACAATCAGGGTTGTTAGAAGGAAAAGTAGGCATGCTCTATGAATTTTCTAGAATGAACAGTCAACTGGGGCTAGACATACATATTCGCACAATTTTCCAGAGGAGCAGGTCGGGTTGCAGGAAGGGTTAGCAGGCAGGCATTGCAAAGTTTTTCTGGGAAACTACCCAGGATACCGACAGCTAGATCTGCGCAATTCCCAGAGGGAATCACCAGTTGGTTGTTGGGGTCGCTGGCATCCAAATTAGTGCAATTCCCAGAGGGAACTGCCAGTTGGATGTTGGGTTCATTGGAAGCTAGATCTTTGTAATTCCCAAAGGGAACTTCCAGTTGGCTTCTGAGGTCACTGGCAGCAGAAACTGCACAATTCTTGGAGGGAACAAGCAGTCTTTTGTTGGGAGCTATTAGTTGGGAAAATCACATTAAGGCCACGAGGCCAACCTGCTAATCATCTCTGTGAAATCTCTGAGCTAAGCTGATTGATGGTTAGCAGGAGGCCTACTCATGAGCACTGTGCAATTTCTAAGATGAAAAATTGGTCGACTTTCCGAGTGGCTAGCATGAGAGATGAATGAATTTCTTGTGGGCAACACAGCTTGAAAGAAATAACTTGGTTCTTTTGTGATGTTCTTGTTGACAGTCGATTGAGTTGAAAGTAGGGTGATGGTCCATTTGTCAGTGAGGATTCTAGTTGTTAGAACTTCAACAAAAATTTCTAAGTGTGTGAACGGTCGAAAGATGCATAGGTTCATATGGACACACACTCACATGACTTGATGATGAAATGACCAAACCACCTAGACACACATCTTTAACATGACTATCCGATGGTGCAAGTGACAAGCGTGACACTCGTGATTGATCATTGATGATCAAGTCGACACTTACGTGACAGTGAATGTGACTTCATGTGTGAGTGCGATAGATGATTTCATGGCAAACACAACAAACACATACGAAGAAAAGACTTTGATCATAACTAGAACATGGTTGTAAGCATGAATTAGACATCAACATGCAGAGACTTGAGTGCAATATACAAGCAAGGCAAATTTAAAGACTCACACGAGCTCATAGAGTGAACCCGTGTGTGTGCAGTCATGAAGTGAAACTCTCCAAGGGAGGCTTCAAAATTGGCACAGGCCAAAATTTTGGAGGGTGGTTGTAGTCGCTACAACAGAAACATTAAGAAAGATACATTAAACAATTTTTATTAGCTTTTCATGTTGAGCCATCTAGCACATTGTTTGTCTACCCTTGAGTTATAGCATCTTCCAAATGTTTCTCGACATTGAGATAACTGCAAGGAATTGAAACTTGTTGAACCAGAGCTTGACCATGCTTCTGAGATGGAGCTTGACCACGCTGTTAAACTTGTTGAGTCGAAGGATCCCTGCTTGTTTACCATGTTGGAGAGCATCATTAGTCTGTACATAGGGGGTGGGAGAAGTGAGTGAGATGGAGGGAGAATCATTTCCATCTTGGGTGCTAGAGGAAGTGGGGGAGAGTGGAGACAGAGGGAAGGAGATGTCAAAGAAGAAGGATAGTTGACGTAGAGATTGGTGGAGGTGGCTGATTTGAGTGTTGGCTTTGGAACCCTTTAAGAGAGGAAACATTTTTGGCATGTTGTTGCTTCCATAAGTGTCTGAAAAGTAAATTTATGAGGACCCATTGGCTATCGTCAAGGTGTCCTCTTTTAGCAACTTCCATAGAATCCACGCTACATTGAATTCTCACTGGAATGTTTGTGTTGAAAAGAATAGAGCCCTCATCAAAAACAACCACGCGAGGGGTTCACGCACGACCAAATCCACCACTACTATGTTTGACACGTCCGAACTCACAAACCATGATAGTAGGTTGCAGAATTAGGAAGGGGAGAGTAAAGTTTCTGTGTTAATAATAAATATTCTTTAAGTGGGTAGTGAGAGTATAGCTGTGCGAGAGGCAGCGGGGCATAATGAAAAAATTCAGCAAGAGGGAGTCAAATTAATCTGTTGTTGAATATTAGTTTTGTTGTGTTAATTTCAACTTCAGATTTATAAACAAATGCTTGTCAATTGCTTCATGTGCATGGTTCTGTTATGGTGTTTGTGATTAGAAGGAGGTAAGTTTTTATCAATTTTTATGTGAAATACATCAGAAAAATAACACGAAAAACAAGTGTTGAACAACATAAATGAAAAGTACAGAAAACCATCAACATGAATAGTTAACACAATGTTTTGATGAAGGAGTTCACCCCTCCTATGCTACATCTCCTTGTTTCAACTTCCATGGCTTGGGCCTCTATATTAGCTCAAAATGGAAAAAATTATATCTACACAGTTCTAATAATCTTGAAACCTACATTCAATGTGTTCAAAATGCTCAAATTAGCTAGGAACACCTTTTATTGAGCTCCATTTGGTCGAATTTTGCCAAAGTTATGACAGAAACAATTTTTTCCTAGAAAACCTCCACCAAAACTGGAGGGTCCAGCAAAAACACCGTGAGATTAATCTGGAGATTAATCAATGGTTAACTGTGGATTAATTAGAGGTTAACTACAAATTAGAGAATTAAGCATGATTTTCAAAACCGTTAAGCCTGATGGTTAGTAGTAGTGGTTATGTAGGAAGTTTATTTAGTGGTTAGGCACATTTAAGTGCATGTTTACAGTTTATGCTAGCCGCTAGTTTGTTGCCATGCTGACATGTCTATGGCAACCACCGATGCTTTTTCTACCAACTCTGCTTGGTTAACATAAAAAATGCATTTTCGAACATGATAAGGCTTGAGATTTTTATGGTGTATGTCACAGATTCGACCCCCTGACTTGCCACAAAATTTTGCTATGGGCCGATTATATGGTCCTTTTGGGAGAGACATGTGGCGGCCTTCGAGCTTGCCACCTGTCCCCTCCTCATTGGTCCTTTCTAAACCAATGAAAAATTTCCACATCACCACCTTACAAACCAACCATCATCTGACACTTGGCGAGCTATGATTGAGTGTTGACCATCTGTTGACCCTGCCCAGTCATCTGCCACATCAACAATACAGACTGCTAACTATGCAGTAACTATAAACAATTCTTTTCTGAAAAAATTGTTTTGTTTGGAAAAGAGGAGAGATTTCAATATATTCCTCATAAAAATTTGGTTTTCAGTTAAATGAGTTGTGTTGGGATCGTTTTGCCAAGGCAGATGTGGTCGTTCAGGTTTTGAGCCATTCTGATAACTTTTATTTTTGAGATAAATATTGAGCACCTCATCATTCCTCCCCAATAGAATCCTTTTGGGCCCCAAAATATACTATCAATTGTTCAATAGGTGAGGGTACATGTCCCTCACCTTCTTGATTTGCAACCATTTGGCTTTAGAAGGCTTTTATCCCTTGAGTCTCGCTCTAAGGTATTCGACATTCCATCTCTTCGAAGTTTTGGTTCTTCTATCAAGTATGAGATCTTGTTGCAGCTCATAAATATATTATAATGAGAAATCACCTATTGATGGAAGCTAAAAATTCTCTCCTTGATCATCAATTAAATGAGGCTCAAACAATCTCAAATTCTCAACATTAACAACATAGCATATTTGCATATAAGGAGGAAAATCTAGGTTAAATGCATTGTTTCCAATCTTTTCCAGAATTCTAAAAGGACCATAGCGGATTAGATTAAGATTTTTAACTTCCCCTTGAAGTCACGTTTTGCTAATATATAACCAAACTTCATCTCCAACTTGAAATTTGTGATCGATACGGTTTTTGTCATGCCTTGCCTTGTAGCTGCTTTGACTTTTCTCAAGTTGTTTCAAAACTATGTGATGTATCAACAATTTTTTCTCTATGAACTTCATTGCCTTATTGATGTCACTATGATCATTGATGGTGACATATTTCTCAAAGATGAGGTCCAATGGAAATCTTTCCTAGTAACCAAAACATGCCTCAAATGGTGATGTGTTTGTGGAAGAATTATTTGCCCTTTTGTATGCATGTTGTATGTAATGCAACTGTTCATTCCACAACTTGGGATGTTTTTTTCAATACTCTAAGAGGATGCATGACTATCCTATTGACCACCTTGGTTTGTCCATATGTTTGCAAATGAAAGGCTTTACTCTTCTTAAACTTAGTGTCCATCATGTCCCACAAATTTAACCAAAAATTACTAACAAATCAAGAATCTCGGTCACCTACAATGGAAGTAGGAAGACCAAAATGAACCCAAATATTTTGAAATAAAAGATGATTTGTTTGTTCAGAAGTAATTAAAATTTTACATGGTGTTAGTATACACATCTTGCTGAACCTGTCTACAACTACATACAAGTAATCATGACGTTTCCTTGACAAGGAAGACCTCCTACAAAATCCATTAAGATACTCTCCCATGGATGTGAAGGGACCGGAAGTGGAGTTTACAATCCTATTTTCCTATTGTTATGCTTACTTGTTGCACACAAACAACATCCTGTAATGAAACAAGATACATTATCAAACATGTGTGGCTAATAACAATACCTTTGGAGATTCACTACTATCTTGCCTACACCAAAGTATCCAATAAATCAATGAAGTGTGTGCCTCCCTTATGATACCATTTCTTTCTCCTTGTGGAATACATACCTTTTGTAGGTGATACAACAAATGATTATACACATGGTAATCTAACTCTTCAATTTGGTTTCCTTGACTTAATCTTGCATACACATCTCGAAAGTCATTATCATATGCATATTTCTCAATGTGAATTTCATGCAAAACATAATTATGCTTGAGTATAACAGATGAATTTACAATAGGCCTAGAAAGCATATTAGCTACCTTATTGTAGATTCCCTTTTTGTACTTGATAACCAAATGAAACTGTTGTAGAAAACCCATACCTCTGAAGTGTCATGACTGCTGCAACTTTGACAATGACTGTAAGTACTACTATGGTTCATGGTAGGTATGGATAATGGTATCTTCCCCCATGAAGTAGTGTTTCCATTTTTTGACACTTTGTACCAATGTGTAAAGTTCTTTGTCATAAGTGGGATAGTTAGTTATAACTCCATTAAATGTTTCAAAATGAAATGAAATGGGCTTACCATGTTGCATAAGAACTGCTCCAATGGCGTAATTCGTAGTATCTGTTTAAATCTCAAATGGTTGTCTAAGATCCGGAAGAGCCAATATCAGTGTTGAACTGATCTTTTGCTTTAAAGCATCAAATGATTTCTTTTGTACAACACCCCAATGGAAGAATTTCTTGACACTAGTCAATGCATGTAATGGTGCTACAATGGAAGAAAAAATAGCAATAAACTTTCTCCAATATTGTGTTGCCCCTAAAAAGCATCTTGCCTCTGTAACTGTATTGGGATTTGGCCAATTAGAATGACCTCAACCTTAGATGGGTCTATCTTCAGCTCACCTCCTTCAACAATGCGTCCCAAATAAACTAAATAAGTCTTCTGAAATTCACACTTCGAAATCTTTAAAAACAACTATTATTTTCTCAAGACATCAAGTACTTTGTTTACATGCATGACATGTTCATCTATGGATTTGTTGAATATGAGAATATCATGTAAGTTAACAATGACAAAGTCATCTAGAAATGGTCTCAATACATCAATCATAACTATCATGAAAGTAGTTGGAGCATTTGTAAGTCCGAAACGCATAACAAGCCACTCAAACAATCGTTGTTTAGTTTTAAATGTGGTTTTCCAAATGTCCTCTTTAGCTATTCTAACTTGATGATAACCATTTTGTAAGTCTAGCTTAGTGAAATACTTTGCATACCTCAATTGATTAAGAAAATCATCAATTTTTGGGAGTGGGTAATGATTCTTTACTATTATTTTGTTAAGCGCATATAAATCGACACACGGGCCAAGTCCCATACCTCTTTGGCACCAAGACAATAGGTGAACAACATGGGGAAGTAGATGGGCATATGATACCTTTGTTCAACAATTCTTGAATTTTATTCTTGATTTCCATGCTCTCCATAATTGACATGTGATACATGCCAATGTTTGGAAGTGGAGCATCCTGTTGTAGTTGTATCTCATGCTTAATTCCCCTCTTGGGAGGTAACCCCTTTGGTTCCTGAAACATCTTGCCATGCTTGCTTACCACATGAAACAAATCAGATTTCAATTTGTCATCAAAACCTTCAAAAGATTCATGACCAATATCATTCTTTTTCTTGATCATGAGAAGCACAATTTTTTTTCTTGCATTTACTACTCTCTTCATTTGCCCTGCATTGCCCAAAGAAATTTTTAGCTTTTTGTGATGGGATCTCACAATGTACTCCACCCCGTTCTTGAGAAATAGATATTTGTTCTCACGGCGATAAAATACTTCTTTCCTATCATACAAATAAGGACTACCCTGAATGATTCTTGAGATGTCAAGTGGAACTACATCTAACTCAAATTCATCAATGAACTTTTCAGTAATAGAAAACTTGAATAAACACTTCCTTGTAACATGTAAATTTGCATTATTGACTATTGAACCCAATGGATATGGCTTATGATGAGGTACAGTTTCAAGGTTAATATTTTTGACCAAGTATTTTGAAATTAAGCTTGATTGTGACCTACTATCAAATAATCCATCAATCATTGTATGATTTGAAATTACCCTTACATGGAACAATTCGATTCTTGATTCCTCATTTGGAGCGTTGTTATGACTATGTGAGGAACTAGTGCTTGCAACATCTTCTTTTCCTTTTGTAACCATGGCTGAAATCTTGGTCTCATCACCAAAATCTGATCCAATATCATGTTGTGTTGTGGCAGTCATCTTTTATTTTCCCTTTTGTTTTCTTTCTTAGGCCTTAGTTTGGGATGTAATTTCCAACAATGGGTTTCATCATGCCTATCATTGGAACAATGTTGGAATATAGTTTTCTCCCCTTCTTTCTGCACACTTGAATTCTTCTTCCCCTTCCATTTTCCTCCCTTCTCTTTCTCCTTACCCTTGAATGACTTCTTCTTACTACCCTCTTCCTGAATGTTCTTTCCCCTTGCTTCAAGGTTCGTGGCTTAAACACGTACCTCATCCAAATTGCTTGGCTGGAACATAAGGATAGTATGTTTTAAATAGGAATGTAAACCCCAAATATATTTCAACAATGTATCTTGGGAATTCAAGTTTACTCCTAACAACAAGGCCCTCTTTCTAAACTCCTAGGTATAGTTTTGGACTATTTGGCCTTTAAGCTGCCAACAATTTTACCAACTCATAATGGATTTTTGCATATAGGCTAAAGGATAAAACTATATTTTAATTGTAGAAACAAATTCAACCAAAGAAATGGATACCTTACCATGACTTCACATTTCTTCTTGAGTCTTTGCTTCCCACTGGACTAGTGCTGCTCCTAGCCTCAGTGAAGCCAACTGGATCTTTATGTCATCTTCTTAAAGGTTTTGAATTTTGCAATAAACCTCCAATTGTTGAATCCAATTGTATAACTTTTTTGCATTCACTTCACCATTGTACATGGGAAGTTCAAACTTAATGTCCAATTTGATTAAGGGTTTTTTTCCTTTTTGGGTTTTTGAATGAGCATGAGCAGTTTTTGTGGTGGAAGTGGAAGATGTTGTTGTTCGAGATGTTGAGGATGATGAAGATGATGAGGAATATGATGAAGATGGTGGATATGGAGGAGGCTTTCCTCCATTACCATTGGAATCCTTCTTATCATATTTTTTTCTCCTAAGCTTCCCTCTCCATGTGGAGGCTTAGAACTCTCTCAAACCATTCTAGTGTTTCTCTCTTCATAAAGGACATTAACCATCTCAGTTAAAGTATATAAAGCTTTACTGAATTCTTCCTCTTTTGAAATACCTTCAGTCTCTCTTTCTCCTAACATGATGGTTGTGGATCCATTCTCAGTTTCTGGTATTGCTTGTATCTCTTGAATATCAATTGAAGGAAAAACTTGAGGTTCTTCAAGTGCAGTTGGAATTGGAACTTTGGGTGGAGATTGTGGCCTTGTGGATTTCCTTCTTCTGGGCATTACCTCAAGAGTTGTAACTAGCATATTCCCTTCTCCTCTTTGCAACTTTAACCTTGAAAGCATCAAAATTTTGCAACCATGAAAACCGTACTTGCAAAACACTCAAGCAGTCAAGCAAATCAACCTTTTGCTCTAATACCAACTTGATCTGTTGTTGCATGTTAGTTTTTCTGTGCTAATTTCAACTTCATATTTATAAAAAAATGTTGGTCAATTGCTGCATGTGCATGGTTCTCTTATAGTGTTTGTGATTGGAAACAGGTAAAATTTTAACAAGTTTTATGTGAAATACTTGAGAAAAATAACATGAGAAACAAGTGCTAAACAAAAACAATGGAAAGTAAAACAAACCATCAACATGAACACTTAACACAATGTTTTGATGAAGGAGTTCACCCCTCCTGGGCTACATCTCCTTGGTCCAAGGTCTATTGCTTGGTCCTATTATTATATGAATATGGAAAAAATGTTGTTTACAAAGCTCTACTACTCCTAAAACCTACTTCAATGTGTTTAGAATGCTAAAATTATCTAGGAACACCTTTTCCTAAGCTCCATTTGGTCCAATTTTGTCAAAGTTATGACAGAAACAATTTTCTCCTAGAAAACCTCCATAAAAACTGGAGGACCTCCAGCTAACTCCACTGAGCTTGGAGTTTCCGCCGAATCTGGACAGTTCGCCAAAAACACCACCGGATTAATCTAGATATTAATTAATTGTTAACTATGGATTAAGTAGAGGTTAACTGCAGATTAGCGCATTAAGTGTGATTTGCAAAATTGTTAAGCTTGGCGGTTAGTAGTAGTGGTTAGATCGTCAGTTTTTTTGGTGGTTAGGCACATTTAAGTGTACAATTACACTTTATGTTAGCTGTCGGTTGGTTGTCATGGTCACACTTCGACAGTAACCACCGAATTTTTTTTTTACAACTCTACCTCGTTAACATAAATAACACATTTTTGAACCATTTTATTGTAAGACCCACCCACATGGCACAACGGGAAGGCATGAGACTTGTATGGTTCAGGTCTCGGGTTCGACCCCCTAGCCTACCACAAAATTTTGGTGCACACAGATTATGTTGTCCTTTGGGGAGGGACACGTGGCAGCCTCTGGGCTTTCCACTTGTCCCCTCCTCATTGGTCCTCTCTAAACCAATGAAAACACACCACCTCACCGCCTTACAAACCAACCAACATCAGACACTTGACAAGCTGTGATTGGGCATTGACCACCTGTTGACCTTGCCCATTCATTTTCCATGTCAGTAGTATGGACTACTGACTGTGCAGCGACAATACACATTTTTTTTTGCAAAATTTCTTCTGTTTGGAAAAGCGGACAAAACTCAATATCTTCCTCATACGAACTCAGTTTTCAATGAAACAGGTTGTGTTGGGATCATTTCACTGAGTCGAATGCAGTCATTCAGGTTTTGAGCCATTATGAGAACTTTGATTTTTCAGCTAAATATTAACCACCTAATGACAAATATCCAAAAGGTTTTCCATCATTGGGGGAGGGGATTGTAGAGAAAATGAAGCGTGAATTCCATGTACCTAGAGATCATACTGAGGATATGGAACAATGAATCAAGCTTCATTGGGATCGATGGATATGCAAGATAGGGGGGAAGATTAAAGGCTTTAAAGTGCCACTTCTTGTGCATTTGCATTAGGGATATAAATGTTGTTAGGGAAGTCATTGATACATGCCACCCGCATTCAGGGATCATATTATATTTTATTATAAAGATAGTTTTAAGCCAAAATATTTTATTATACATATATGAAAAACATGTGTAGTTTTTAATTCCGTACATAAGTTACCTACATATGAATTCTAAAAACAAAAAATAAACAATGGCGAGGGCATAACACATAAAACATATATATAAAGATTTTCCCCTGGATCCCAAAACCGGGATTACCAGATTGATTTTTCATTATATTCCTTTCAATGTTACAATACATGTATATTCATGCCGAAGCATCCATAAACCCCCATCCATTAAGCTTGGATTGGAACATAACCATAGTTTCCTTGATCGTATCTACAAAATACCATGGGTAGAAAAACATCACACCGAAAACCATGTGCAAAGACCACGCATAAAACAATAGGTAGGTCCGCTCACCTAATATAAGGTGCAAAAAATATTTTCTGGGGCACTGCCTTGGACCCCATAGAGGGGTCTATTGCCCCCCTCAAACCCACGACAAGGGGGGATGCCACCACCATTAGTATTTAACCCTGTAAAAAAATTACTTGCATACGAATTCTAAAACATAGAAAATAAACAATGCGAGGGCATAACACATAAAACACATATACACAAAGAATTTCCCCTAGATCCCAAAACCGGGGCTACCAACTTGATTTTTCATTATGCTTCTTTCATTGTTACAATACATATTTATACATGCCAAAGCATCCAATAACATGGACCGAAAACCATTGCATCCAAAACCATGGACCGAAAACCATCGTGTCCAAAACCATATGTAGG